>MJUU01021413.1:0-63504 GCA_002080025.1 Modiolus philippinarum
TAAAATAAGAAAATTTATCAACAAAGACAGGAAACACATGTCATCAGAGTCACTAACATACTATCTGAATGTGCAAATAATAAATGATGATTAAAAAAACAACCTTGTAATTATCTTACAAAGTAGCTAATATAATTCAACTAATAATCAATATTGCAGATATATAAAAGCAAATCGCACATTCTTCTAATTACAAATTATGAAATCATATATCTTATGCTGTCTTACACGTGTACAAAACACGCCCACAACTGATTAGAAATCTCCCGCAAACAAGTATTTTATCAGATGCAAATTGCATCTCATAGTAAATGGCTATAGAAATGAATTCAGTAAAATACTGAAATATAAAGAAAAGCTGGTCAAAAATTGACTATAGCAAATAAAAAGTCGAATTACAAAATCGACTGATTAGCCAAACATTTTTCAATTGTAGACAATAGCTACATGATTACACGCAGAAAAATTCAGTCAAATGCTGAATAGACTACAGCAAATAATTAATTGATTGAATAATAATTCATTTTGCCATTGATAATTCACAAATATTAATCAAATCACTCATGATATGTGTTTGAATGTTGATATTCTTATAACGCATGCTAGGTCAATGCGTGCAATAAATAGGTGTATGGTCCAACTAAATGTATAAAGAAATAGTATGAAGTTTACATCTCCCGGCCCATTCGCTGCTCAGGGGCCTGTGGTAGATACAGTTACGTTCTTGATAGAGCCCGGTTGCTAACAAATAGGCTACTTAAAACAAGGGTATATAACTTTAAGCCATTACTGCAGAAGTTTTACGGTTGACATCGTGATATTGTGAACCGCTCTGGGATATTTGTTTCAACAGATCTTCCTCTTTAAAAGCCTAAGATTGTTGTTTCCTCTACCGGACTTGACATGTTCAACATGGCGGGTGTCTTATAAGCAGCAGGAGATTCTTACTGTACCATTGCACCTGATCTCAAGCAAGGTTTTTATTTGGGTCCATGTTGTTTATCTATGTNATATTGATCTGGACAGATACTCGAAACATCTGGTGAGTTCGATTGGATTCGCTAAGATTGGTTATGGGCACATCTTTAATTTTCATAGATACTTGCTTTTAAAGAAGCATTGTAAATGAAATGTGGATAATGAAAAACGTTAAAGAACTACCTGACATCTTCAATTCTAGATCATTATCACACTGTAACATCATTAAAACTTTTGAATTCTCCACACCTTATACTGGCATTCCATTTGAACAACTAAAATCTCGACTTAAAGATATTATTCATAGATGATTCTCCCATAAGAATGATAAACGGAGATATAGTAACATTGTTATAGGTAGAGAACAAGGTTACTTTGTGAAATATGACTCCGAATCGGAGAAAAGAAGTGATTGAAATGTCAGAGTTTCTGATCGACAATATATTTGTCCAGGTCGGAGGACTTATTTTTCAACAGAATATCGGTGTTCCAATGGGCACAAACTGTTCGCCTCTTCTAGTCGGTCTGTTTCTCCACTCTTATGAGGCTGAATTCATCGATGTCTTCTCCAAAATAAAGATTAAAAAACTAGCAAAATCCTAAATGTTAGCTTCCGTTATATAGATGATGTTTTGTCAGTAAACAAACAAATAAAGGGATATGGGGTAATTGTACATGGGACAAAATCCCTATAAATACGTGGTAAGATTAAGCAAATGGAACAACGCTTTGATTGTTGTTCTTCATCTTGAAGTCACTATGAGGCCTTCAACAAAGAGCAAACGCTCTTACCTCACAGTAAGTTCAAGTCGGCCCTCGCTTTGGTGATTTTCTTCATCTGATCTATCAAAAAGGGCTCGAAATTAAGGATACTACAGACACTTCCACATCGGCCTCCTTCCTTGGCCTTCATCTTGAAAATGGGAACAGAGGTAGACTACAAACTAAGCTGTATGACAATCGCGATGACTTCACTTTTCCAATAGTGAACTCCCCTTTTCTTTGTAGCAACATTACAACGGCTCCGGCATTTGAAGTTTACATCTCCCGGCCCATTCGCTGCTCAGGGGCCTGTGGTAGATACAGTTACGTTCTTGATAGAGCCCGGTTGCTAACAAATAGGCTACTTAAAACAAGGGTATATAACTTTAAGCCATTACTGCAGAAGTTTTACGGTTGACATCGTGATATTGTGAACCGCTCTGGGATATTTGTTTCAACAGATCTTCCTCTTTAAAAGCCTAAGATTGTTGTTTCCTCTACCGGACTTGACATGTTCAACATGGCGGGTGTCTTATAAGCAGCAGGAGATTCTTACTGTACCATTGCACCTGATCTCAAGCAAGGTTTTTATTTGGGTCCATGTTGTTTATCTATGTGTGTGTGTGTGTGTGTTTCGAAATGACTAAAAATACCACCGAAGGATAATTGTAACTAATTTTGATTCCAATTGGCCAAGTAGTTTCCATGAGAATTCTAACAGGTTTAATGTTAAACACTGCACGGCGGTCATCTTAATGAGGTAGACTTGCTGGACGCATTTTTCAAGGTACCAGAAAAGGCATATTGTGACTAGTTTTGGTTCCAATAACCTCTGTGGCTTCAGAGGAGAATATATATGAATAGTTTACCATTGGGTTCAAAGTTAAAAATATCTCCCGCTGGCGACCATCGTGGATATGTCGCGGACTTGCCGAACGCAATTTTCAGAAACAGCCAACTAAAAACAGTTAGGACGAAGTTTGGTTTCAATTGGCCAAGTAGTTTCAGAGAAGAATATCTTTGAATGTGTTTTTCCATAGGATCCGATATCAAACCAAGTTCCCCGCTTGTGGCCATCTTTGATGAGGTGCAGCCTTGTCGGATGAATGTTTTAGAGGAACACCAGTGGATTTTTGTGATCAATTTTGATTCCAATTGAACAGTAGTTCAGAAAATAATGTCGTAAAATATAATTTGCCAATAGGGTTCAATGTTAAATTAAGTTCCATACTGGTGTCCATCTTGGATGAATTACAGACTGCTAGACACATTTTTAGAGGTAGCAAAGACAGAACTATTGTGACTGTTGGTTCAAAAATAGGCTTTGTGGGGAGAAGATCTTTGAATTATTCCCATTTTGTCTAATGTTAAACTATATTCCTCTCTGACGTTCATCTTGGATCTGATACGGATCTGCCGAACATTTTTTAAAAGAAGACCAACTAAAGACAGTTGTGACTAAGTATTTTGAAAGGAGATCTTTTAATGTGATTTTCCATGGGTATTATCTGATTTATTTTGCAACCGATTAGACGTAAATAGATAAATTTCAAAGATTTATCAAATTCAATCTTTATTAGATCAAATTATGTATTCTGAAAAACTATGTAATTAGGAATCTAGAGATTTTTGGAATTGTAACAGAATTTCTTTTCTTTTCCTTGTTTTTCTCGCTCTTTTGTTTATATTTATCAATTTGCCATTGGCTATCAGCTTTTACACGTTTTTCGGTTAATGGACTTCCAAATGTTTTGGTTTGATTTGCACTGATGAGAATTAAGTTGTCGAAGTGCGCATATGCAGAAAATAAATTAACATTAACTTCAGTATTCAGTTATTGTAATGAATTTTGTATTTATGCGTGTAACTAGTATGCTGTATTTTCTCTGCTTCTTTGTAAAATTGGTTTATGGAAATAATTTTATGGCTACCTATCAAAAATTACACAATATTACAATATTTCATCTTTACATCCGAGCTCTTTTGTTCTGGCAGGTGTGATCTGAGTCGGATTGATGATGGTCAGTATAATCATGTATACATCATGTTCCTTAAAGTCGATAGTGACATGACACAGCATGATATTCAAAGGAATTACTGTAAATTTGGTTAAATCAGATGAGTTTAGTTTTTTGTTTTTGTTTTAGTGGTTCAATCGCTGTCTTCTGTTTTTCGATTAGAAGGTATATGATTGTCTTTCTTTTTTTTTTGCTTTTATTGGCATGGTAGGAGGCTTCGTATTTTGCCTCTGTATTGGAAGTTCAAGGTGTCTATCATTTCTGTTGTGTCTGTTCAGCCTTAATAGTTTGATACAGGGGTGAAGCTATGGATCTTTATCTTGTGTACCAATCTATTGATGTTGGTCACTTAATTGATCCAAAGTCCTTCATATGTACATCAATTTCCTTAGAGTTAATAAAAACGTGAT
Organism: Modiolus philippinarum; assembly: GCA_002080025.1. Taxonomy (NCBI): domain Eukaryota; kingdom Metazoa; phylum Mollusca; class Bivalvia; order Mytilida; family Modiolidae; genus Modiolus; species Modiolus philippinarum. The sequence goes on from MJUU01021413.1 coordinate 4,169, forward strand.
AGGTTATGACCTATGCCTCCTCTAATGTGGTCAGCATATTTCGACAGATGTACTAGGCCCCTTGCCTCATGATGCTGAAAATGACAAACTTTTTAATCTGCGTTTGATATTAGCGATCGATACTGAATTTCAAAATAATTTCTAAACAATGAATTGAAAAAATGAAAGCCAACGATGTCCGGTGAAGTTTTGCAGTGGTTAAGTTATGTAAGTTCAAATCAACCCTAGACACATTGAAACTGACTGTAATAAATAAAGGTTTCTAAGAAACCCTATCTCGTGTGTCGAATAATTCTACTCTTCTTTCAAAAAGGCAATTGCTGGTGTATGTGATAACACTATGGAAATATTCCTGTCTGTTTGCTCAAAGGAGACGGCCACACTACTTTGACCACAAGCAACGGTGTGCTGTTCGAACTCATTGCAGTAATTTGTGTTATCTAAGGTGAGTGTTGATACAAGTTATGCTTCAGTATTGCAAACATCTTTTTACTATTTGTTGTTTATATCGTATCTGATTTATATGTTTTTCTTTCTTACTTTCTTATGAGGTAAGAAATTGCGTAATTCTTGAAAAAGACATAGGGGTTTTTATTCATCTATCTATTTATTAGTTATCTGTATTAGTCTTTACTATACATTCTGACACTATGTGGCCGATAGCTTCACTCTATGCTGGGGGTATCCTTATAAAGACCATTTTACCGTTTCCGGTAAAGAAGACCTTTTATATCATCTGTAAATATGCAACTAATTTTCAATTTAACTCGAATAATTCAAGCCCTTTCCGTCTCCGATTCTCTCCGCTCGGAGCGATCGTAGTGAGTGGAATATAACGACTGGATTATTCGGGTTAATTTTCACTTATACGTTATAAGGTAGGCCTGCATCACTCCTTGATAAGCAACTTAGCACAAACATAAAAAACAGAATATCTTTTTACTTAAACAGACTAAGTACACCGACAGTAAACGTTGCTCTCTCTCTCCTTCTCTTTTGTCTCTTCTAGTAATTCCACGTGATAATACCCAGAACGTAGATCAACTGTCGAAAAGTTGTTATTCCCGGCCATACAATCTTGTATGTCTTCAATCCCGAGAAGAGCATTTATATGTTCCTTTATCAAAACGGCAATACGGGACTTTTGAGTCGTGTTCACTCCGGAAACATTTTATGTATCATGCGAAAAAAAATCAGTACATCAATACCTTGAGAGGGAATCACTAATTAATTAACACTGTTGAGCTAAGGGTGATATATATTTAATCTATCTGTAGCGCTTCAGATTAATTGTTTTTCGTCAATTAAAATTTAATTCAATAAATGTCATGTAGGGCAAATTATGAGTACACTTCAATTTCATAAATAGTTTGTTTTTAGGAGGTATATACAGTGAAACCTGTCTAATCCGACACCTAAGTATTCCAACATCCTGTCAAATCCGACATAAATAAATGGTCCCAAAGTTCGCCTTTAAATGTTTTTAGACTTGAGTATTCCGACATCTGTCCTTAGCTGATTTTGGCTTTACTCTTTGATCATATTGGGTTATTTGTTCTCTTTCAGTTTTTAAACATCTTTGTGTTGATGGTCTTCCAAACGTTTAGATTTTAGTCACCTGTATAATCCGACATATTTTTATGGTCCAGAGTGTGTTGGATTAGACAGGTTCCACTGTATATTTATTTCAATAGGTCAGGAATCCAGTTATCCTTCTTACTGGTATATTAGGAGATCGTTTCCTCCTTCAATTACACGAGAGTTCCTATCTCGAAAGTCCCGTATTGCTATAACCCGAATAATCCAGTCGTTATATTCCACTTACTACGACCCTCGGAGAAGGAGATAATCGGATACGGAGAGGGATTGAATTGTTCGAGTTAGTATTGCTGGTTATCTTGAAAATTTGATCTTGTGAAAACTGACTTTGACATCTCGTACACAAGTACGGTAATATTCGATGGCATTTGTTGAATGTTCTTAAATAACAAAATACCGAAGTGACTGATAATTTATTTTCTGTATATGCGCATTTCGACAACTTATGTCTCATCAGTGCAGATAAAACCAAAAATTTGGAAGTCCATTAACCGAAAAATATGTTAAAGCTGATGGAGAACAAATAACCAGTAAGGTCTAAATAAAAAAAAACAAATTCAGCTAAGGACAGAGCTGTGCATGAGGAGATACTCCTTAGTTTTTAACATAATTTTGCAAAATTTAGATATTGTAAGTTTCAAAACAATCGGTTTTCGGGTCAGCACCGAAGTACTGACTACCGGGCTGGTGAATGCCCTCGGGGAATAACAGTCCACCAGCAGAGGCATCGGCCCAGTGGTAATAAATAGCAAAATACCGAAGTGACTGATAATTTATTTTCTGCATATGCGCATTTCGACAACTTATGTCTCATCAGTGCAGATAAACCAAAAATTTGGAAGTCCATTAAGTAATTCATTAACAGGAGTTATGATGGTGATAAATTGCAGAGTAACCTGTACTCGTTCGATTAAGGAAGGGGAAATTCTTTGTTCTTGACATATTTTGTGAGTCAGTTCCTGCTGAAGTTCAAAATTGCTAGATTTGTAATAGTCGCTGTTCTTGTGTATCATTGCTACCTAGACATGAAATACTAGGTAAGTAGTCACCTCTTTAGTTACATGAAATTTATGCTTGATTGTTCCGTGTCGAACTGTTTCGTAATTCATATCTTTAAATGGTAAAAGTAAGGATTTCAATCTGTACATTCTATATTTGGGATCTAAAAGTATAATTAGAATATATCGGTGTATCGCTTATTTCTATTTATATGATTTAATTGCTGTCACATGGTGTTGGGTTGCATAATTTTCGTTACAAAACCAAGAACAGTCGGGAAAGGAAAAAGAACAAGAAGAAACAGCCAAACAAACTTCTCGATTCAAAAAGTGGTTTTGTGGGAAGTAGTATACTTGATATGTTTTTATTCGTATGTTTATGATATTTTATAAAGATTTTTAAAAAAACTTCAAGGGGCACAACTCCTCAGTGGTTCACCATACAGTTTTTGTTGTCATTAAACACAATTTTGTCTTTATAACCAACGGAACATTTCCCCCTTTACACTTTATCAGTTATCTGGCTGTTACGGTTTCTGAGTTCAGCCTGGAACGATTTTGCTTGTCCTGGCCAAATTATTCGATATGACATGTATTAACATGAATTCATTTAAGCTTTTTCTTTTGATTTTATCTAAAAACTAACAAAAGGAAAAAACCAACATTATGAGGATGAACAGTTGCTTATAAAGTTCCACATAAAGATAACACCTTCCCTAATATTGGGTTCCTAAGCTTCACAAAAATCCCCTGAAGCATCGATTTATTTCGGCCTCCAGTAAGTGCTTGATTGTTCCGTGTCGATCCGTGTCAATCTACCACTAATTTTTCCGTCATTTAACTAGTTCACTTACTTGTATAAAGGAGTGGTTATTAAATACTGGGAAAAAACTTATCAAAACTCTGATGTAAATTATTTTTGGAGTGTGAAAAATTCTATTGCAGTTTTAGATAAACCACAATCCATTCAAATATTTTACGAACGACAAGTTTCATCCGTTAACAGATATGATTTTTCCACACTTTATACAACTCTTCCGCTTAATTTGATTTAATCCAGATTGGGACAACATTAAATGGTCTTTTAAATTTTTTGGTTTGCAGTTCTGTTCTAACAAAAAACAAGGATTCTTCTCAAATATTACCTAAAACATATGATTAATGCACTCAATCATTTGCTGAACAACAGTTTTGTTCGTTTTGGCAACATTATTTATCAACAGGTCATAGGCATCCCCATGGGTACAAATTGTAAACCTCTCATTGCAGATCTTTTTCTGTTCTGTTATGAACGAGACTTCATGAAAAAACTTCAAAACAGAACCATACTAAACAGTGATAAACTCATTTCTATTTTCACTGATCACAGCAGGTGTATTTACGATATCCTTACTATTGACAATCCCCAGTTTTTAGATTATGCAGACATCATTTACGCAAAATGTCTGAATTCAAATAAAGCCAATAATGACTCATAACACTGCCCTTTTCTGGATCTAACTATCATTATTGACTCTGGTATAATAAAAACTAAAATGTATGATAAAAGGGGTAATTTTGATTTCTCTATGATTAATTTCCCTTTCCTTGACGGCGATATTCCTCTAGCTCCATCCTACTGGGTGTATATTTCTCAACAAGTACGATTCGCACGCTTTTGTTCTACTATTGACGATTTTAATAACGTAACCTTACTATCACAGGGAAACTTTTACAACAGGGTTACAGATTTCATAAGTTGTTGAACGCTTGTAAGAAGTTTTCATAATAGATATGAACATCTGATATCTTAACATGGAGTTACTCGCAAACAGCTTATTACTATGGGCATCCTCATTTTTACAGAAATGTTGGTGAAAATGCCAAAAACTTATTAAAGATCCAGAAAAACTGGTATGTAACTTACATTCTTTACGTAATAGTGATATCGACAAGATAATCTGCTTGCATCCATAAAATTAGCTTTGAGATCTAGTGACCTGAAAATTTTAAACACATACTGGCCTCTCACTTATACTGCCGATGTTTACTTAAATATATGATGATTCTTGACCAAACCCTTCGAGAAGTTTTGAGTTTGATTTTTCTTCCGTAGTGCGACAGTGTTTTACCAGCAGACTAGTCTTCTTCAGCTAGCCGGCAGTTTAGCGGCGAGCACCCATTGACCCGTCTTTCAAAATTACGTATTGTCATTTTTCCACTAAGATTATGGTCATGGAGTTAGTAGTCTACCTGTATGGGGTTTTATTCGTATGTTTATGATACTATAGGGAAACGGGACAGATAACGGGGAGGTTTGGGTAACCATAAATCGGTTTAACCATACTGCTGGCTTTTGCTAGTGCCGGTACCAAGTCCAGCTGTCTCGAGTTCCTATTGTTTACGTTTGTCTTTAGTCTTGTTTGTGTTTTTCCTTAAATCATTTTCTGCATATAGCAAAAATACTCGAAATGCAAGTTTCCACATGCAGGTCTGTTTCCTGGCCAGAATACAAAGAACATTAAAAAGATTTCATGTAGATTTGCTATTGAAGTTAATTCTTCCCATTCGACAACTTATGTCCCTTCGGTGCAGATAAAAACTAAACATTTGGAAGATTATAAACTCAAAGATGTTTAAAGACTGATATAGGACAAATAACAAAAACGATCTAAATGGAAAGATAAAATCAGCTAAGAACAGAGCTTTACATGCGGTAGATACTCTATAATATTCAATAATTTTTACAAAAAGTAGATAGGTCAAATTGGTTTTCTGTTCATCATCAAGGTACTGATTACTGGGCTAGTGAATACCCCCTGAGACTAACAGTTCACCAGCAGAGGCATCGACCCAGTGGCAACAAATAGCTAAATGTCGAATTCACTGAAAATTTAAATACACAAACGAGTAATTTGAATTACTAGCAACAAATCTAAGTTTCATTTGAATTAAATGTAAGCCTTTTTGAGTATTTGTCCTAAACTCAAAATTTTCTTCCATTTCAAATCTATCAATGTCCATGACTTTGACCTTTTTCTAAACTTCCCCTGAGGGTATTTAACAATATGTTCAGATTTTAGTCTTCTTAAGATATATTTAATCATTTGACCATAAAATATTACGTTGAATCGTCATAAAAAGTTAAAAATCGTTTTCAGGAGTGGAAGATAAAATGCGCACTCAAAATGATAAATGAAATGTGACTTTTTCATTTTCAAAATGTTTCGTGTAACTATTTCAACGTCACTTTTCGGAATCATGACTTACTTTAAGATCTTAGTAGCTTAAAATATGTAATTTTAAAAAACGGCGAAAATGCGTACCCCATGACACGAAAAAGGTGCTTTTCGTGGCATGTTTACCTTCTATTCTGGAACATAATTTTGGAATATTGATGACAATTTCTGATATAGATATGTCTCCTATATCCTGTTTAAAAGAATTCAATTCTAATATGCAAGAAAACAAAACGACCTTTTTTCGAGCAAAATATAATGTAACGTCATTTCGCGCCAAAACCGGGAATGCTAATTTGAAAGTGATAAAAAATGCCAGTTTTCTCTCTGTAGCTTTAAAATAAGCACAGGGCGGTCCCTATTTTTCAAAGCGAATTTTAGAAGAGTGATGTTTCACGGTTATATCTGGGAATTATGAAGAAAAAATGTGAAATTTTACTTAAGAGAAATGACATTCATTCTAAAAATATTAACATTAATGTCAATTTCGAACCACGAATAACGAAATTTTGTGTTAAAATGTATACTTATCCTTTTTAGAAATATCTCAGGAAACTGTAGGAAAAATCCGGAAGCAAATAGCTTAATTCGTTTAAAGTTATTACATTTTACATATTGTTGTAAAAATACAATTTTTACGCAATATTTTGGAAAAAGGGCAATTTTGAATCGCAGTTATCTCGAAAACGAAATCCTGAAGGGAAAAAAAAGATTTGGAAAGAGCATCTTCAAATTGACTTGATTTCAAAATTTCACGAAAAAATCAGTTCGGAATCTTTACTGCATCGTATCCCATTAAATAATCTAATACTTAATGATTTTGTTAGCAATTTCTCTTAACTTTCAACAGACATAAAGGATAAAATATGCTCTTCTTTTTATGATTACGGGAAAAAAAATATTGTAAGGTAACAATAACATAGCAAAGTTGAAATTGTGTTTTAAACTTTGAATACTGGTTTCACTGTCAGTCTAATTACAGGTAAATTTAATTGATGTCAAGTTCACATCATTCACTATTCTCCAACTATTTTTTTCTTACCTGTATGCCAAAAATTCAAAAGTGGGCGAAACGTGAACACACCTTAAAAAGTAAGAATATGTTCAAATATTTTATCATACATGAAATCATAAACTCTAATAGATAAAACAGCAAACGAGACAGGTAGGGATCGGCATCCCCAACAATGTACAACAAGATTTGACAGTACGAGTTATCTCGCATGATTAGTCGTCTATATCGATTTTCCAACCGCAAAACCTGATAATGTGACCACATGTGGTGATAAATAAACAAAATTTTATCAGATAATAATTAAGACCGCGGGTGACAAGAACATCAATTTCAAGTTACGTAAGTAAAGATACGATATAAACGTTTTAGTTTTGAGTTAGCTGAGAGTACCAAAAACCAAAACCAATTCTGTTGAGGCGCTCTCTCAAACTTTTGCCGTTCTCGAGGTCACGGAGGTGCTCCGAAACGAATTTTGCAAGATTGTTTGCAAAAGACAAATCCATTCACTTGATAATTCAATAGTTTAAAAAATGTATTAAACATACTACAAATCTATTCAAATGACTCGTTGAAACAGTTTTGATAGAATTTGGATGTATTTCCAAAATCGATCCGCTGAGGGAACAAAATGCGGTGGAAAGCGGCCGTATGTGTTTGCAAAGTACATGAGTATATGAATTAACCAGGTTTTTTTTTCAGAACGACTTTTAATTGCTCATAATGTTACAAATGATTAAATTAGTATACTTTTTCATCCGACGGGAAAATCAACAGATGAAATCAAAACTAGTATGTCCATATTAAGAAAACGACTGTTCATCTAGGCCTACACTCTAAAACTTATAATCCAACTAATATTTAATTGATAGAAGAGAAATGACCGAGTCGTGAACAACAAACAGAAAACGATATTTTCTTTATCTTCGAGTCTTTTATCATTTGAGTTTCAACTTAACTAACTGCAATATCGGTCATATTACTAAGAAAGAATAAATGTGCATGTACATGTATATATGGGTTGGGGGCAAGAGGGGTTTTATTAACAGGCTAACAATCTTTAATTGTAAGTAAATTTAAATCCATGATAACAGCCACAAAACAAGTAATACACTCTTTCTGATAAGCAGCAAACGGTGCATTTCATTTCCCTTTTACATGCAGTTATCACAAAGTACTTGAAAATTTAACAGAACAGAAAACACCAAATTGTCCAAAAAACAGTTGACGACCAGCTTAAAATGCCCAAAACACAGTAACAAAAAAGGTCTATGATTCAGTGGGCCAAGATATCGGCTGCACTGAACTTTGTTAGACATCCGATCTCTTGTATACGGTCCGTCTAAACACCCCAGTTAACCCGGGCTAAGTGCACCTAGCCTCAAAAATTGCACTTAGCCCTATATAATGCATTTTATCAGAAATAGCATATGCACCATGGTAAACTGACATATGAAAAAGAAAGGAAATGGGGTAAATGTCAAGGAGACAACACCCCATCTCCAGGTTTTAAGGTGGTTAAATTTTTAGAGACTTTGTTAAAGAAAGAAAGAAAATATTAACTATCAAAGAAACTCGTGGTATTCATTGTCGGAATCTTCTGTGTAACTCAATGGGTTTATTTTTCTTAAATGAAATCAACGGAAAGGGCGAAACTGCACGTCCGTGTCTGTGTGTTTAGTTAGAACGATTATCTTTTTGCTTTGGTTTGGCGAGTAGATAACTTTATTTTATGTACCTGAATTTAACACTTGATTTAATTTTCTGCGGAAATTCAGAATATTACATGAAACAAAATAAAATTTTATGACCCCCCCCCCCTTTTATATTGCCCTGTCGATTATTTACACCTTGATTAAATTAGCATGTTTAACCAATAAAATATATAGTCACCAAACAGCGGGAAGAAGTCTTCTGACATAAATTTAATATATCATGATTTTCTCTTAAAAAAAATTGCATATTAAGAAAACATTATTTTTTGGCTTAATACACTAAGCTTTCACAATAATTCTCACTCATAAATGTTTCGTATCGATGTGTTTTATTATTTTTTTTTCTGTAAGGACATAATCCGGAGTTTGGGTGAAATTTGTTCAATAATGCATATTTAGCTTAATATTTTCTTTATTTTCTTTTCAAACTTATTTATATATTTATTAAAATAAAAGTGTTTGACAACCACATTTAAAACACTTAAAACATGATCATTTATCATGGAGTCTATACCTTTATATCGGAGATATATATAAAGCCCGGATATAAAGTAACTATGTCTGACCAGAGACATATAAAACCAAAAATATATTGGTTTTATTTGGCTCTGGTCTGACCATGGATGTCTATATTAACAGATAGGAAATCCAAAAAAAAATTTACTCTGTCCACCCACTGATATAGCCGCCGCCCAGTCCAGTAAGTAGGCGCTAACTCCTTTGTGACAGATCTGCGAAACCGCCACAAACACAAAATTTCATGATTTGAGAGGGATTTTCTCCAATTTCAAATGAAAATGGAAGCGATTTCCCACCATCCAAAAAAATAATTTTTGATATATTCTTATTCTACGGAAAGTCGGGATCACGAATATAACTCTTTCGAATTTTTAAAAAAAATATTGAATTTTTAATAGGCTTGCAAAGATGGGAGTTCGCGCGTTTTTCACTTTTCCCCCATTGATTACTACTATAGATGGGGTACACATTTTCAAATCAAATTGGAAGCAATTTCTCATTTTCTGATAATTATTAAAATTATATCATTAGAAAGCTAATAAACTGTACTTTTTGAATATAACTCTTATAATCTTGAGATATTAATACATTTCTGATAATTGAACATTTTGTACACCGTCCCCGTATATATCCATATAAAAGCCTTATCAATCGACATCTTCATCTGACGGGTGCACAGCTGGATACAATTCGTCAATTGTTGGCCATGCCATATTACGTTTGAAAAGAAAACCGTGTAAATGCAAATGGCAACTACAGTTGTTATTGCAATTTGCATAAAATAAATGCAAAATTGGAGTTCATTTTACTTGTCAACAACTGTGTGTCTCAACTGCAATGGAAAATCTGAATTCCTGAAAGACTAATAATCAAAACATATAAGATGAAAAAGACCACATATAAGGTAAAAAAAACCAACGAAAGGTCGTAATAATAATAATAAAAGGTCATAATAAAGGCAAAAAGGTATGACTCAGGAATTCGAAGTAGCCTTAACCTTTTATAGAGTTATGTATTACAAAATACAATAAATACCAAAGTTGATGATGAATGGTAAATTTCGTTATGCTGTACACGTGTTTCAGGGAGTAACTTCAACAGATATTCAGACGTGCTGTCGTTAGTCGTTTCATCGAACGCTGATATCCGATAACGCAACTACGTTTACAACAGGATTCAGGATTAGAGTGGTGAAAAGACTTTGCACATCTCAAGCATTGAAAGGGATTCTATCAAGTCGTTGTATCGAATGGAAATTCATTAATTTTTAAACGTGCTCTCTGGTATGGAGGGCTTTTGGAAAGATTTGTTGTATTAACTCTAACAACTATTTGAAAAATGTTCTTGGACATGTACAAATTAAATACTATCGATAGTCTTCAGACAATTGCTTTGAATTTGAGTGCGTACTAAATGACAGACCGCTAACATACACATCTTCAGATAGCACAGGTGCCAAACCGTTAGCACCATCTTAACTCTTCGACGGACGGACGATTTCTACAGTAATGTACACATAAAGTAAAATAGATATCATACGAATTTTGATAAGAGTGTCATAGCGCAAAAAATCGAACTTCTTTTTGTAATTTTGGATTAATTTTTATATTTCTATATTTCATTATTTTATTCAAACATCGTCATTATTTATTTTGATAAAACCGTTAATTTAAGAAATACTAATTGTAAATCAATTTAATTAAGACTGTGTCATAAGTGACAAGTGGCAGAGTAATTCCGGACTAATCATTACAAATGACATTAGCTCAAAATCATAGCTAAGTATATAATCAGGACAATTTGCTTGCTTCGTTAGTTCGGAAATCCGACATAAAGTATACGGACCCCGTATTGCTAAAATTGGACAAACGTAGTTTTGTGATAGTGTATTTTTGTGTTTATTGTTATACTGTTTCTGTTATATTGGATTAATTATAATTTTCAACGGATCCTTTGTGTATTGCTTTCGCAACAGACTTTTCTACGGCTAGTTCCCCTCGTGTTGAAATATTCAATACGAAAAGAGTCCTAATTTTAAGGTAATAACGAATATACAGAACCAGCTGATGAATTCACTTTTGATCAAGATGGAGGACTGAATACCTAAATTCTTGACGTGAATTCCGTAAAACAACCGGACATTGTAATCTCCTATAACGTCAGTGATTATTCCCATTTTCCAACACACTTTCGGACTATCGTAGGGATCCATGAAACATCTCCAATTTGCACTGATTGTTCTTTACGTCCTGCTTTTTTGTGGAATTTACGTAAAGACGTTAGGTATTCAGTCCTCCATCGTGAAAAAAGTGAACCGGTTTGTTCTGTCTAACATTATTTTCTCGCAATTATCGGTATATGCAGGGACTATACACTAATGTATAGTCCCTGATATATATTACAGCATATGGACAGCCCGGTTAACATATTGTATTGTAAATAAAGACATTTTTCAAAGCTTTGTAATGAGATAATTCATATATACAAAAGATATGGAGTAGCTGTACAAGATACAAAGTCTCTACAAATACAAGATAAAACCGAGCAATGGGACAACGTTTCTATTGTTGGTCTTCATCTTGAAGTCACCAAGAAAATTAGCTTAGTTCAATACGATTTGAGCAAAATTCATTGCTAGATGTCGAACAACGTTATATACCCATGTTTCTTATAACCATTGTCAACAAACACAAACGTTAACTGACAAAATGTTCTTTTAACGGCTATCATCCGTCGCCCGACAAAAAGACGAAGAAGACAATCACAACATATAAACATCCACAGGGCACTCATTATCCAACTGCATGAAAGCTTGGCATGTTAGCATAGTGAAAAATTGGCACTATTAACAAGCAGCCAGAAAAGCAAAACAAAATGCAAAAATATTTAGTATGATAGTGTATCCATATCTCAAGTTAAAGTACACCATGACTGAAATATAAAGAGAGGATATTCAGAATATATTTTAATGTTTAAATTGGTAAAATTAGAGGCACAATTTTTTTTTAAAATATTAGTTACATTTCGAATCGATCATCACAGAATTGTTTATTCGATTTCATTTTGAAGGTAGAATATTGACATTGGAGTTGTGATGGAATGGAGGTGAAATAATTACAGTAAAACTTGATTTAAGATGTCATCTTTGGGAAGGAGTAAAACTGGCCTTTTAAGAAAGGTGGCCTTTTAAATGAGGTTTGATTCATATGAAATCTACTACGAAGGGAACTACAAAAAGTGACCTTTGAAATCAGGTGACTGCTTATTCAAGGTGACCACTACGACAAGTTTGACTGTATGTAGAAAAAAGATTTAATGATAAATGTAGTAAAATCTTGATTTGAAGTATCATATGACAAAAAGTTCATGGCCATTCTGGCCAAATTACCGTTTATAGGTCGTGTAATATGAACCCACACCATAACTTGCGATATGCTTCTCATTGCCATGAAATATTCATTAATAAATGTGGATTTCATGACAGATTTAGCCTAATACAGAAAAGTTTTGTAGGTTTTATTTTTACCTTTTGCTAATTAATTGATTATTTTTGTCTAAAGTAAATTTTTATGACTATTTTTGTCGTATCCGGAATAATTGTGCTAACTACATTGTTGTATTGAAAGAACCGTATTTCCTTTGTTTTACTTTAACAGTCTTTCCATATTATCTTCATTACCTTCCTTTATATGGAAATACATCTGCTACATACAGTTTTTGGTGTTTCAATACAGACCATTGATTTGTTTGGTTTTAATTTTTCGTTTGATGTTTTTCTTTCCAGCGAGGTATACCGAAATAGTTTTGCAGGTATAGGAATTGAAATCAATATAAATCGTAAGCAACTATCATATGTAAACGGCCATTGCAATATTGCTTAATCAATAATGCATTTGCTGTACTCTTTTTCATGGTCTGTAATTTTTTGTCTTTAATTTGCTCCATTTTGTTTTAATTTGTACTGTACTTTTTATTTTGTTTTGGTTTTTCTTAATGACCATGTTCAGTCCTGTCATATGCGTTATCTTCCTATTGAATCAGTTTTTGGACCTTAGAATTTGGAAATATCATATTTGTCATGTTCCATGGTTTTTGTTTAGTAAGTGAGAACCGAACCGTCAGTCTAAAAGGAACAATCCAAGGACAATGTAGGAATGTATTAAATTCCAGAGCATACAGCAGAGTACAAAAAACTAATTTCACCAAACGAAAAATACTAGTGAAGGGTTTTTTGTCTGAAGAGGCATATAGAAACACACTTAATTTGTGTGTTTAAGTAGAATTTCAGCTTATGTGAGTCTTAGAGTATATTTCCATTATCCGGAACTCCTCCGAAACCTGCAGGAATGCTTTTGTATATATTGTAGAAGTGCAGAAGCGCACCATGCATATCTTTTTTTTTAATTTTCAAATTTTCTAGCTATCTTTGGACTTCGTGATTTCAGCTTATTGAAGTTTTGGGGTATACCTTCATTATCCGCATGTCCTCCTAGACCCCTGGGTACTTTGCAACAAAACTTGAAGGAATGCTTCAATACATATTGCAGATTTGCACCATACATTTTGTGTTAGCATCGTCGGCTTCGTCAGCAAAGACTTTTACCTTGCTTGTGGAATGGAGACCTTAAGAAATTGGTTGCTTATATTTAGTATGTGGCTTTCTCGTGATGAGAACTTTGTTGTGGTTCCATATTTGTAGATATTTTGACCTTGACCTTTCCCTGAGGCAATTTTTAAAAAAAAAACTTTAACCTTGCCTCTAGAAGGAAGAATTTTAGTGTAAAAATGTTCGTATTTGGTATGTGACTTCCTTATGATGGGACCTTTCTAATGGTACCATATTTGTAGACATTTTGACCTTGACCTTTCCCTGGGGGCAATTTTGAAAAACTTTATCTTGCTTATAGAATAAAGTTGTAAGTGGTAGGGTGTTCATATTTGGTATGCGGCTTTCTTTTGAGATTTTTCTAATGGTGCCATATTTGTAGACATTACGACCCTGACATTGCCCTAAGGGCAATTCAAAAAAAACTTTAACAGTGTTTCTCGTCGTTATATTTAGTGGTAAGGTGTTCAATGTCGGAACATGACTTTTTTATGATGATAGCTTTTTGATGGCTTTTTTGACATTTTGACATTGATCTTGCCCGTAGAACATTTTCTTAAAAACTTTTAACCTTGCTTCTAGAAGTTAGTTGGTTAGTGATAGGGTGTTTATATTTTGTTTGCGACTTCCCTATGGTGATAATAGCTTTCTGGAAGTACCAGTATCATAGTGTAGACATTATGACCTTGACATTGCCCTGAATGCATTTAAAAAAACTTTTAGAAGTTATTCTTTAAGTGATAGGGAGTTCCTGTTTGATATGTGGCTTTCTAATATCGCATTTAAAGTATTTATCACATGACAATTATGAAAATGTATAACTTTAAAATGATTGTGCATTTCGGTTACTCTAATCCCCGGCGAACTTTGTTGTCTTCTGACCTCTTGTAATCTTTTTTACAGATTTTTTTGTTATTTAAGCGTATTTTAGTCTTAAGGGTGTGCCTCCATTATCATTAGCTCCTAAACTGGTTGGCATTTTTCAACCAAACTTGCAGAAATGCTTCAGTATATAATGAAGATGCGCACCATGCATTTCGTTTTTTTTTATTTTGATTATAACATAACTGGAATTCTTTAATATATATAGTACAGGCGACACAAGTGTTTTTAGAAACACCCATGCATTTTTATTAATAAAGCTTATAATGCAACAATATTCCGTTCATGACACAACAGGTAACATTAAACATAACAAAATGAATATTTATAGTCACAATGTGAGTGATTCCAACTATAACCCATACTCTGGTATCCATATATCAATAAATACTGAATAATTATCCAGACTTGTAAACAAAAAAAAACCTGTCGATGTGATGAAACCTTAATAACACTCAGGACCGACTCTATGCTTTCTGTTCAACCCTAAACCATATTTCCAGTAGGTGGATTTTTATTGACAGCTTCTGATAAATTAAAGTCATACCTTGGACGAACGTTGAGCTAGTTTGCGTTTTAACACATAAAAGCATTGTCGCCCCATTTAGTATTGACACACCTCTTGACAAGTTTATATCATATAAATGTGGAATGGAAAAGAAGTCAGTTTATTTAAAATGAAAAAAATATTAGAGTATTCACAGTAAAAAGAATGTGTTGTACATATAATGCCTGTTACACGGTACATCTTTCAAAATATTTCTGGCACATTGAACAATCAAGCTTCTAGGAGCCAGTGTACATTAATAAATCTCCAGCTTTGGCACTAAGTATTTTTAACTCTACTTTATTTTTCTTTCTGGCTCTTCAAAGAAACCACCAATGGTAAACTGCCTTATCTTTTCACTGGAAAGGAGATATCCGATGGGATAAAGCGTTGTACATCCTTTGGCAAACAACGGAGGCAGTGAAGAAGCCAACATGGTCAATTCTGTAGCATCTGTTACTAAGGACCAACTCATGCATATTGCGTAAGGTCCCCATCCAACAACAGTAAAGACAAGAAATCCAATGCAAATCTGAAATAAAAAATAGGTCTATTGACATGTTTTACATATTCAAAACAATAAACAATTGACATGTCTATGAAACAAGAGCTATATCATAGCAATTCAAGTTACACTATGTGTGCTCACGTCTAGATTCTTGACACCATACTTTATAAAACAAAATGAATACCAGGAAACATCTACAGTGGCTGAAAATTACAATCATATGCTACAATCTGCCCAGGAAATACACAGGAAAAACAAAAATAAGACAAAAGAGAAACGTAAACTAGAAAAACTGTGAGTAAAGCGGAAAGTAAAAAATCTACAAAAATAATCAAGTGAAATCAATCTTAAATAGCTGGTGCACAATGGCAAAATGCGCTGAACATTCTGTGAAAGTTCAATTAAATTTCACCGAGAGGTCTAGGAGGAGTTGTTGCCACAAAGTCCCAATCCCAATGGCTGACAGTAAAAAACAACAAATAAATAAATAAGTCAGATCAAAATTTTAAATGGCTTGTGCACAATGGCAATATGCACTGAACAGTCTGTGAAAGTTTCATTGAATTCTCGTAGTAGTCAAGGAGTTGTCGCCACAAAGTGTGTACCATGGCAGACAAACTCCAACATTGATAAAAAAATCAAATCAAATCAAATCAATATTTTAAATAGCTAGTGCACAATAGCAGTATGTACTGAACATTCTATGGAAAGTTTCAATGAATTCAACTGAGTGATCTAGGAGGAGTTGTCGCCACAAAGTGTGTACCATGGCAGACAAACTCCAACATTGATTAAAAAATCAAATCAAATCAAATCAATATTTTAAATAGCTAGTGCACAAAAGCAGTATGTACTGAACATTCTATGAAAAGTTTCAATGAATTCAACTGAGTGGTCTAGGAGGAGTTGTCGTCACAAAGTGTGTACCCCAACGCCGACGGACGAACGAACGGACACCATGATCACTATAAAACAAAAAAAAATATGTGTTGCGAAACAGCTCTCAAGGTCATATACAAAATATTTAGATATAAGGATATGTCAGCTGTTAAAAGGGTTGAATCTAAAATCTAAAAAAAACAACGTTATGTTACAATAAACACAAAACAAAATTAAAAAGAGTAGAAATACTAAAATACTTCAATTTTGTTGTTTTTTAGATTTTAAATTCCAGCCTTTTAACAGCTCACATGTCTTTATATCTCTATATTTTGCATTTGACCTTGAGAGCTGTTTGGTAAAAAAAGAAAATAATCCAAAAACAAAATTCAAGTCAAATTAAATTTTTAAATAGCTCGCGCACAATGGCAATATGTTTTGAAAATTCTGAGAAATTTTCGTTGAATTGCACCAAATGGTCTAAGAGGAGTCATCGCAACCAAGTGTGTACCGTCACCGGGAGTCAAAAAATTAATCAATTAAAAACAAAATCAAAGTCAAATCAAATTTTTGAATAGCTCGCGAACAATGACAATATGCATTAAACATTCTGTGAAAGTTTCATTGGATTTTACCAAGTGGTCTAGGAGGATTGTCGCCACAAATTGTGTATCTTCATGACTAAAAATTAATCAAAATAAAATCCAAGTAAAAGTAGATGTCGTCGGAAACGACAGCTATTCCAGCACTCCCTGTTTGACACAGAAAACAGTTGTTATACTCCTTGGGCATAACTTTTTTCATTATTTTTGAAATCTAACAATTGATAGTCGTTATTGTTACCGAAAAAATTCTAGGATATATGGTTGCTAAGTAGAATTCCAAAAAAAAAAACTGGTCTTTGAGACTTTCAGGAAATTTACCAAGATTGGAATCAATATTTATGAAATCCAATTGTTGAAAATGTTTGCCATAAACTACACAAACAATTCAAGTAGAGTTACTAGGTAGAATTCAAAAAAATAACTGGTCTATGAGACTTTCAGGAACTTTACCAAAATTGGAATCAAAATATTTTTAAAATCCAATTGATGAAAATGTTTGTCATAAACTACATAAACAATTTAAGTATGGTTGCTAGGTAGAGTTCCAAAAAATAAGTGGTCTTTGAGACTTTCAGGAAATTTACCAAAACTGGAATCAAATATTTTTGAAATCCAACTGATGAAAATGTTTGTCTTAAACTACACAAACAATTTAAGTACAGTTACTACATAGAATTAAAAAAAATAAGTGGTCTTTGAAACTTTCAGGAAATTTACCAAAATTGGAATCAAATATTTTTGAAATCTTATTGATGAAAATGTTTGTCCTAAATATAATAAACAATTTATTAATAAGTATGGTTGCTAGGTAGAATTCCAAAATGTAAGTGGTCTTTGAGACTTTCAGGAAATTTACCAAAACTGGAATCAAATAGTTTTGAAATCCAACTGATGAAAATGTTTGTCTTAAACTACACAAACAATTTAAGTACAGTACAGACTTTCAAGAAATTTACCAAAATTGGAACCGCTTTCAGAATCCAAAGTTTTCAGAATTTTGTTTTTTACCAAACACTTGTCAGAAAATAAGATAATATGGCAATTTTTTTTTAAATATGGGTCTTTGACATTTTCAGGAAATTTACCAAAGTTGGAACCCGAACCAAAATTCCAAAAGCTTATTGCAAATCTTTAGACTATATTCAACAATTCTGCATAAAGATTTTATCCGTAAATTCCAAAAGTAGGAGGAGTTTGCGTCACATGCCACATGTGTCAAAATCCACATCTTTTGGTCTTTGTTAATACTGACATCATGGGGCCTCTTGTTTGCACCAAGACCAATATCAAAAATCCGAAAGTCTATTGCGCATTTACAGACTATATACAACAATTCTACAACAAAATTAAATCCCTAAATCCATAAATGTAGGAAGAGTTTGTGTCACATGCCACATGTGTAAATATTGACATCATGGGGCCTCTTGTTTGCACCAAGACCAATATCGAAAATCCGAAAGCTTATTGCGCATCTACAGATTATATGCAACACTTCTACATCAAAATTAAATCCCTAAATCCAAAAATGTAAGTGTTTGAGTCACAAGAAAAGTGTGACGGACGGACTGACGGACGGACGGACAGGGGAGGGTATAACATTATCCCCGAACTTTCTTCGAAAGTGCAGGGATAATTAAACGCAACTCAATTTAAATTTTTAAATAGCTCGCGCACAAAAGCAATATGCATTAAACATTCTGGGAAACCACAAAGTGTGTACCCCTATGGACGACAATAAAAAAAATCAACCAAAAAAATCCAAGCCAAATCAAATTTTTAAATAGCTGGTGTACAATGCACTGAACATTCTGTGAAAGTTTCATCGAATTTCACCACGAGGTCTAGGATGAGTTGTTGCCACAAAGTGTGTATCCCTATGGCGGATAATAACCCCCCCCCAAAAAAAATAAAAAAATCAAGACAAATCAAGTTTTTAAATAACTGATTCACAATGATAATATGCACTGAGCATTCTCTGACGGACGGACGAATGGACACCATGATCACTATATAACACCCCGCGAGTGGAGTATAATAACGATCT
The DNA here is from genome assembly GCA_002080025.1 of Modiolus philippinarum. NCBI lineage: Eukaryota > Metazoa > Mollusca > Bivalvia > Mytilida > Modiolidae > Modiolus > Modiolus philippinarum. The sequence continues at coordinate 23,301 of MJUU01021413.1, forward strand.
ATAGGCCGGACTTGGTACCGGTACTAGCAAAAGCAAGCGGTAGGGTTAGAGTGGTTTATTTTTCCCAAACCTCCCTTTTCTCTGTCCCGTTTCCCCATAGTATGATAGATATACGAATTAAATCCAATATAGGTAGACTTACTAATTCTATGACAACAATCTTGAAAGGAGAGAATATGACAATACCTAATTTTGAAAGATGGGTCAAGGGGTGCTCGCCGCTAATCTGCCTGCTAGCCCGAACGAGTCAATCTACCGGTAAAACACTATCGCACTATGGAAGAAAAGTCAAACTCAAAACTTCTCGAAGGGCTTGGTCAAGGATCATCATATATATCAGTAGACATCGGCAGTATCAGTGAGAGGCCAGTATGTATGTATGTAAAATTTTCAGGTTACCGGAACTAAAAGCAAATTTAACAGATGTAAGCAGAATATCTTGTCGATATTCCCTATTAAGTAAAGAATGTAAGTTTCAGGATTTTTCTGGATTTTTAATCAGTTTCTGGCATTTTTAACAACATTTCCGTAAAAACGAGGATTATAAATACCCTAAGTAATAAGCTGTTTGAGAGTAACGTCATATTTAGATATCAAATGTTCATGTCTATTATAAAACTTCTCAAATGTAAACAACAACTTATGAAATCTGTAATCCTGTTGTAAAACTTTGAATGTGATAGTAAGATTACGTTTCTAAAATCGTCAAGAGTAGAACAAAAGCACAAACGCGTGCAAATCGTACTAGTACTGAGAAATATACACCCCGTACGATGGAGCTAGAGGAATATCGCCGTCTAGAAAAGAGAAATTAGTAATAGTGAAATCAAAAGCATATGTGTTAATTTTTATTTTACCAGCGTCAACAATGATTGTTAGATTCAGAAAAGGGCACTATTTGGAATCGTTGTTAGTTTTAATGAATTTCAATTCTTGTGGGCAAACGATGCCGTTTACATAATCTAAAAACTGGGGATTGTCAATGTTAAGGATATCGTCAAGATACATGCTCTTATCATTGAAAATAGAAATAAATTTATCACTGTTTAGTATGGGTCTGTTTTGAATTTTTTTTCATGAAGTCTCGTTCGTAACAGAACAGAAAAAGATCCACAAAGAGAGGTGCACAATTTGTACCCTTGCGAATACCTATGACCTGTTGATAAATAGTGTTACCAAAATCGAACAAATCTGATGTCCAGTAAAATACTGGGTGCGTTAGTCATATCATCACATGTCCAGGAACAATGATAATGGTAAGTAATATTAAAGAAGAAACTTAAATAAGCTTGATGTGTTCGGCGAACATTTTTATAATACACTGTTGAGATATCAAGGCAAATTAAAGACAGCTATAGTATTGCCGAGATTACCATGGTCGCTCTTCGAATTCAGCGATATTTCAAAAGCGAACTTGCTGTTCATCTTTTACTCTTAACTGTCTTGAATGCGATACTTTTTATACTTTTAATTCTATATGTTAAATGATCACCTGTAGCAATTTTTTTTGCTGAGAAGTTGTACAGCTGATCCGCCATTAGTTCTAATGAGCCGCGTTGTCAAGTGTTTCTGTTGCAATATTTCCTTTTAGCCATTTTTCTTTACAACGTAATTAGTATTAACTCTAGATAACGCTGGGTTCAAGAACAAATCATGGGGCATAATTTAATTACTCTTAGAATCGAAGAAAGCAGGTTTCACCAATATTCAAACAAAAAAACAAAAACAAAAAAAAAAGAAATATGTTCTTGATAAATACCGGCAAGCGCTTCCACATCATTTAAAGGATTATACATATCGTTTCAATTATTATTCTTTTTAATGAGGGAATACGGAAATTGTATATAGGAAATAGATCTTTTCTGAGAAATTAAATCTTCATTTTCCCACTTAAATTCTTACAATACATTTTCAATTACTAGCTTTCGGTGAAATACAATATCTTGTATTGATTTTGATAGAAATAAAAAATCTCCAAGTATATTTCAAAACCATTAGGTATTATAATGAAATGAGGTTAGTAACAAGATTCCCGAAAAATTTTACCAGGAACCCATATCCAAAAGGCTAAAAATTGTAAACCGTAATTGTCCTGATTGCTACAGGCATTTCATAATATGTATACCCCCGCTCCCCTTTTGATTCCAAACATGAAAAAATCAAATCAAATCAAATTTTTAATAGTTAGTGCACAGTGGCAATATGCATGGAACATTCCATGAAAAGTTCAGTAAATTCTACTAAGTAATTGTCTAGGAGGCGTTGTGGCCATAAAGTATGTACCCCTATTGTTGACGGAGGAACGGAAGAACGAACGAACGAACGGAAGGACATCATGATCACTCTTTTACTAGAGGTAACCGGATAACTGACGAAGTGTACGAACGATTTTGTAAATAAATAATTCAATCTTCGTGCAAGTGAAAATAAATATTCTAATCCTACTTCTCATAAAAATGTACAATTTAAGTTTGATTTGATGAATATTTTTTCCAAATGGAAATAAATTCTCTGAGGTGACATTGGTGAAAATGAATAATTTGTTCGAGATTTTCATGAGAATGAATAAATTTTCTGGGCAAAATCGCCCAAGCCGTCCCCAGAAATGGTCGTCCCCTTAGAACTGTATATATACGAAAGAAAACTATTGGGGAGGGGCAAGGAAACATGTAAAATTTTGACGTCTTCTGCAATAATTAGGCACGGGCCATTTGATTTTCGGGGGGAGGGGGGCTGGTATTTTTTAGAAAAAAAATTTCTGGCCCCGATTTTTGTCCCAAAAATTTTCTGACCAGCACCTTGGTTGAAAAAAATAATCTGGCTCTGTTGTTCAATCAATACTGCGTCATTTCTACAATTTTTCGAGCAGAACATATGGCATGCACAGTTCACATTGGTCAAACAAAGAGTAGGTCTCGTTATTCATCACCGTCAATGTAGACAAGGGGGTGTCACAATGTCATAAGTATGAAGTTTTTCTTCCATCCAAAGGGAATTTTAAAGTTTCCATTAAAATTATTATTAGAGTTCTAACAGAATACGTGATTGTTACCAAGGTAATAATCATTTCCTTTGAAAACTATGAAAGCTGCCATGAACTAAAATTGCTACCAATTGCAAACTTCTCATAAGACATTTCCTTATGTAGATATGCTAAATTTTCGTGCATCGAAATAAAGTTTTCGATTCATTACGTGTTAAGGCAAACGAGATAATGTATGTAAAATGAGAAATGAAGTTCACAGAAAGGTAATATTCGTCAAGTTTAAAAATGAACTGCCGAATCATGCTTAGTTAAAGCAGACCTTCTTTAGTTTATTAATGTTATACCCTTTTGTAACCTCTGTGAAATATAAAGCGCCTTTGCAAAATAATAGGCGAATCGAGTGCACCTTACAATACTCGATTGATCTCTGCATGTAAGTGTGAAAAAAAAAATCGTTGATAAATATATCTAGATGATTAGAAAAAAATGTCAAGCCCCTGATTATCAAGCACATACAAATAAAACAGGATGATGTGATTGACTGAGTAAGGCCAAAATACAAATTATTCATTCTAACAAAATATGTGAATTGATAGATCCCTTATCGTATGATATGTGTGTTTACCATGATAAAGTGTTACGTTCGTATGATTCGTCAGTTATCCGGTTACCTCTATTATAACCATATATTATAGGTAAGATATTTTAAGCTATTCCATTTGCCAGAACATTATCACGTAACCACCTACATTATGTGATGTTGCACAGATACGGAATATCAAAAACGACTGATTGACTTGGTGATATTGCACGGTTACTAAAAATAACTCAAAATGTAATTATTTTACATTTAGAGTTTCCGTTGTTGTATAAGACAGTTCAAATAAATTTGATAGGATAAATTTATTGAAGCATATTAAAGCGAAATGTAAATTTCCTTTCATTTAGCATATATCTGCCATGTATAAATAATTTTTTTTATATGTAGGACATGCAGTGCAAGGACGTATTTAAACACTTAAACAAAATTTCAAAATTAGGATAGTGAAAAGGAATGTATGTTCATTTCTTAAGTAATCGTATTTAGTGTTTCAATTAATATGCATTATTCAATTAACAATATAACAATTTCAGCCTTTGTACTAGGTCAATATGATGTTATATCGACCAAGAGATGCATATTGACCGACAGCATCTCTAAGGTCGATAAAACACCATATTTACCTATACAAAGGCTATAATTGTATAATAACCAAAAGGTACTAGTGTAGGAATTGCTTCTTTCCTTAAAAAGTTTTCAATAACTTTGTCACTAAATTTACATTTGCATGTGTCAAAGTGACCTATAGTTTTAATCATGGAAGACAAGAAAACTAGAAATTGTTTAGAATTCTTTTCTAAATCTATAACACTAAAAAGTTTGGTATTTTACATTTCCAGTGTATATCTCCGAGATTGTTGATATCTGCAATTATTCCTTGCAATATCTAAATTTTTGGAAATTTTGTTGCAAAACTATAGGAGTATCTCCCGCATGCAAAGCTCTGTCCTTAGCTGAATTTTGGCTTTACATTTAGATTATATTATATTTTTTCTCTATCACTTTTTTAACATCTTTGAATTTATGATTTCCCGAACGTTTAGATTTTATCTGCACTGAGGAGACATAAGTTGTTGAAATGTGCATATGCAGACTCTAAATTTACAGTAACTTCGATATTTAATTATTTGTTACCACTGGGCCGATACCTCTGCTTGTGGACAGTCAGTCCCCGAGGGTATTCACCAGCTCTATAGTCAGTACTTTTGTGCTGACCCGAAAGCCGATTCTATTTGGAACCTTGCAATATATAAATTTTTGTACATTTTTACAAAACTAAGGAGTATATCCCTCTCTTAGCTGTTTTGGCTTTACATCAAGAACATATTGGGTATTTGTTCTCTATCAGTTTTTTTTAAACATCTTTGAATTTATGGTCATCCAAACGTTTAGGTTTTATCGGCACTGAAGAGATATAAGTTGTCGAAATACGTGTATGCAGAAAGTAAATTCACAAAAACTTCGTTATATAGTTATCTGCGAAGATTGGATACCTTGGTGCACTTTATTCTTCGGGATATAACTCCTTCTCTTATGATTCACCGTTATTACCTATTCATTGCACGAATAGTTATTTGTAGTGCACAACGAGACTTTGAAGCTGGAGTTAGATATGAACTAGTTGCATCTCTTTCACGGGAATTTCATTGGTCGAGCGACAAGTAATGGAACATCACGCATGATGTGTAATCACTTTTTCGACATTTCTATTGGACCACTGTGAGATCTCGTTGGCCGTGATTAACATTGCCTAGTAATGGTGTTGTTAACAGCAGTTCGGCACTAAATATCACTGCATTTACGATGAAAATCATAAGTGAAATAGCTTAACAACTCGAACAAAATGTATATCGCTGGATATCAACTCTCGTTATATAAATTCAAATATAATAAGCTCGCCATAGGCTCGTTTATTATATTTTGAAATTACATAACTCTAGTTGATATCCAGCGATATAGATTTTTTTTTCGTTATGAAAACTATAACTATGTTATTTTAGTTAACGATTAAATGTAATAAGGTAGTTTGTAGAGGAAGGAATACACTGTTTAACCTACTTTTGAATTCTTCCTGTTCTCTGTCCATTTTTAATTCACTATATTTATATTTCTTACCCAACGTAATTGATAGTCGCTGAGCCATTCATAGTCTTTCCCTTGAGTGACGATTTTCGGCTTCTCATGTTTAGCTCCAGAGACACATAAAATGGCCACAACAAACCAAAAAGTAAATCCAACCATAACAGAAATGCCATACGTCAGATGACTGTAGTCCTTAGCTAACCAGTCTAGTCCACATGACACACCTGACGCTTCAGGTGCGTACCTAGTAAAAAGACAATTTGACAATTAAAATAAGAATCAAACACTTGTGTAGCCATCATACATAATCTTTCCTTATGTATGGAAAGCAAATAATAATTATAGTGACGTGATTGGAACAACTGCACTTTTGTCTGCCACGTTTAATAACAGGATATGTGGAAAAACTCTTGTGACAACATTATATTGGAACCGCAATACCCTATGGTTGCAATGATAATATAAAGAGTATAGGTAATTTGTCAAGTCCGGGATGTAGCTCTGTCAATGTGATGAATATCTTGAATGGAAGCCAGCGCCGTCAACGCAGCCATGGGCATCGACATTACGCTGCCCCAAATCTGCATGACATTTCAATTACTGGTCTTTTACCATACATGAATGTCCCCCTAGGTATTCATCACATACGAACAAAGCTATACTCTTTACCCCATTCTAAATTACATTCATTCTATAAAATCTGTTTAAACTCTTCTGTGACAGATCCATCGTCACATGAATACAAATTATAATAACTGCAATTGTCCTAGATATTGCTCATCACAGACTTTTTAAACCTGTTAGCACATCTGCTAATGAACAAGGACGTCGTTCATTCTTAAAACTCAATTTTACAAACAAAGGCTTAGATGCCATCAATCTTGGCAATATTCTTCATAATAAACATGTTACCGCCAAGATACCACCATACTTTAAAGACCAAACAGTTCCTCTTATATCTTATACATATACAAAACAAAATTGCAACTAACATCTTCAATCACAAACGGGTATTGCGGGATGTCCAAATTGGTGACTTCAAATCAAAACCACCTGATTGTTTTTGTCTCTCTTCCCCATTTATGTACGCCCCTGCTGGTCACGTTATTACAGGGGACCTCAACATCGTAAGCAATGAGAAACTACGTGATCTCTTAACAAAAGGTCCAAAATATCGTGAACACCAACCCATCAATTGGAAACATAACTTTAAAATATTGATGGACGCAGTTGAGGAATACGCCAAACAATGGACTAAGAGAGAGAAGGAAAAGGTTGAAACACTGTCCAACTGGATCAGGTCCATAAAGTCATTGATTGTAGCTCAAATGAGGCGCCTTAAGACAACCATGAGTCCCAATTCAAAAATCATATTCGATGATCCCGAGGTAGAAAAAACACTGTCCTTCCTCCATGACAATTATGTCATCGTACCAGCTGACAAGGCCCAATACAACATCACATTTATCTGCAAAAGACACTACATTGACTGCTTAATGAAGGAGATGGGTATTGGCAATTCATTTGGCAACCCCACATACAAACTCTCCACCATACCAAGGGAGGACATACTAAACAATCACAAATCAGTATTGTCTCCCTTTGGTATCAGTTTGAGTGAAGAGAACAACAACCTGCCTTGTATCTACTGGGTACCCAAATTACATAAATGCCCATACAAACAGAGATACATTGCTGGGTCTGCCAAATGCACAACAAAACCCCTTTCTAAGCTCCTCACTTCATTACTTACTGCTGTCAAAGATGGCCTCAAGATATATAGTGATAAAGTATACTCAACAAGTGGAGTGAATCAGATGTGGATTGTCAAAACTCAAAAGACTTATTAGAATATCTATCTTCAACTGAACTCAACCACTGCAACAGTGTCAAAACATTTGATTTTTCTACTCTCTATACTACTCTTCCACACGATAAGCTCAAGTCAGTACTCCGGGATTTAATACATCAGTCTTTCTGTACTAAAAAGGGTGAAAGAAGATATTCATATTTAGTGATAGGTAAAGATGGGGCCTATTTTGTTAAACATCACACTGATTCACACAAAAAGTATACAGAGGAGGATGTCCTTGCAATGCTGGACTTCTTAATTGATAACATATTTGTAGAATTTGGAGGACAAGTTTTCCAGCAGACAATAGGGATACCTATTGGGACTAATTGTGCGCCACTTTTAGCAGATTTGTTTCTTTATTCGTATGAAGCCAGGTTCATACAAGGGCTAGTTCAGAAAAAAGACAATAAGCTAGCTAAATCCTTTAATTTCAGTTTCCGTTATATAGATGATGTTCTTTCATTGAACAATCCTCAATTTAAAGATAACCTTCATCTTATATACCCAAATGAACTCGAAATTAAAGAGACCACTGATACACCATCATCAGCATCTTACCTGGACCTATACCTCTACATTGACAACTCTGGGCGTCTGAAAACAAAACTTTACGACAAGCGTGATGATTTCGACTTTCCAATAGTCTTCCCGATTTTGAGCAGTAATATTCCCACTTCTCTGGCATATGGCGTGTACATTTCACAACTCATTCGCTTTTGCCGTGCCTGTAGTTTGTACAGCGATTTTGTCAACAGAGCGAAATTACTGTCTCAAAAACTTAAACATCAAGGGTATGTTCAGTCACTGTTGCAATTGTCACTACAGAAGTTTTACGGTCGTCACCATGATTTGACAGACCATTACAATGTTTCTGTTTCACAAATGAGAACAGATATTTTTGGGTAGATCCAGAGTTTGTTACCGGACTGACTAACACCGACTGTGACAAAACCAGACTTTTCACTGGCAGTGTGACGGGTGCCACGCGTGGAGCAGATCATGCTTACCCTTCCGGAGCACCTGATGATACCTCAGTTTTTAAAGGGGTTCACACTGCTAGTGCTTTAGTTTTGTGGTGTTCTTGTTCATTTTTGTTTATTTGTTTTTGTCTTTGTCATACTGTCTCAATTCTTGTAGCTGTGAGTTGCCGTGATGTTGGATTTGTGATTTTAGAATTTTCCCTTTCCTTTTCTTGCTTCGGTATTCGTTTGCCGATGTATATACATTTGGACAATCACCAATGTCTGCAGTTTACTCACTGCAAAGCAATCATTTAACTTGATCATGTTTGTTCTTATAAAATGCAAAGAATATTTGATTAAGAAAAAATCAAAACTCTCGGTGACTTCAAGATGAAGAACTACAATAAAAACGTTGTTCTATTGCTTTGTTTTGACATGTGCATCATTTACTTCATATCTTTTCTTTGCTTATTGTAATGAAAATATTTAGTGATTTCTACGATATTCTTACCATATTTTGTTATGTTTTTTTTTTATTGTTTTGTTTTTTTTTGTTGGTTTTTTTTTTCTCCCGTTGTCTTTTTTTGTGTATGTCTTGTATAATTAGCTCTCAACAACTTATTATTTGAAGCAATCATTTTGCTTTATCAATATGCAACTTTAAACATTTTCATCGGAATACAAGTTAAGGATTGGGATAGTAGTTAAATAAAATAAAATACTCACGAACTCCACCCGAACAATGGAAACAACGCCCATAATAAAGATATCATGTACACAGCAAACGCCATCATCCACCATGTCAGTGCAGACGAGGAGTTGTCTAAATAAAATAACTAGTTACATTTAAAGATAAACAATACAAATTCAAATTGTAAGTCCCAATGTTGTATGCTTTGCCCCTGCAGTGTCTCCTATAATACTGTCATGCTTTATATTTGAAGCAATTTTGTTAATAATATTTTATTGAAAACGAGCAATAGATAGTACCAAGTTTTGAAATAAAGCACTTTCCTTATTTGATACATATTGCGTCCTTATTGTTGAGGAGTTGGAGATCGAGAAAGTAACTTTCACCTCACGATTCAATCGAATGTACCGTAAATAAATTTCATCCATCATTTTTGCATAGCATCATTTTAAAGATACATTTTCGCAACTTTTCTTAAAAAGCATGATCTTTAGACATATTTGTTGTATTCCTAAATGTACTTACAAAAGTCTGTGTGGCGTGCAGCACAGTAGCGTTCGATACAGAGAGCTATTACAAATCCGACGGCAGCATACCCTGCGGTGTAGGATTCTACACCATATGCCTGACATCCAAATGTGTCAAACAACCATCTGAAATACATGTTTGTAAAGTAGAATAAAGGCTGTACACGTGTCAGATGAGGTCTGTGGTCTTAGGCATTTTTGTTTTATTTGAACTAGCGTTTTAACATGTGATAGAAATAATGACTGCACACAAAAATAAAGAACCAATAATTCCAATTATAAATGACAGAGATTTTCTTGCGTAACTCACAAATATACATTAAAAATGGAATCGGACTGAAAACTTCAGGATTTGAAAACTTCTTGAAGATATCGTCTCTTCTTTGTGACTGAGGAATCATAAAGCTTATATCAAGTTTTTGTTTAACTTTTACCCCAAGTGAATAAGACTTCTATCTTAAAAAGCACTCACCTCCCTTTGAATGAAGACAGACCAGCAAATGGGAATCCAAGACACACAAGAATATTACAGATACATAAATTAATGTGCAACACTTTCTTTGGGGCAGAAACTACATTTCCTCTAATGAAAACATTCAGTAGTAGAGAATTCGATAACACTCCCAGTGATCCTGAAAGAGACAACATATGGTATAAACATTGTAATTCTTTATAATTTCTCTTTATTAATGTATTCTTGTGTGTTCATTTCTATTGACGGTCTACGACCATTCAATAGCAATAGTTGTTGAGTTGCTAACTGACAATAGCGCAATGGAAGTGGAGGTCTGGTGTGCAATAAGATCGGTTTAACCCACCATTTCTTTTGAAATACCTGTACCAAGTCAGGACCATTGCGCTCGACAATTTTTCCGGTGGTTTCCACCTGCTTTGTTTTTGTTTTTGTTTTGTTTTGTTTTGTTTTTTTTCCCTCATCATCGGGACTTTGGCTCTCGCCAATTCTGGTCTGTAATTTGGTTATTACCCCCATTTACAACATGGACATAAAAACGGAAAATAACAGTGTATATTTATAATGAAGATTTTTAATTACACCAATTTACAGACTTTAATCCAATAACCATTCTTACTTTTCTTAAGTACCAGATCATGAAAAAGATTCTAACTTTCTACCAGAGTATCAAAATATTAAGTTTGAATGTCTAATGTTATCAGTAATATTAAACTTGCATTTATCACAAGGAGGTTCTTTTTTTTCGGATTTACTCAGATCTGCAGAATCTTGCAGTTCCAATTTATAGCGCTATCTCATCGTGATAACTATGTAATCACGGCCCGTAATTGAATATAAAAGCCTATTATGGGTAATAATTTTGTCCAAGATGAATTACTGCTATAAATGACAAAATCTTCCTTACGAATATCCCCTCGCATGTGTATCAGATTGTGAAGCAATAATATGGCTGAATTAATGATGCTATAAACAAGATGGTTGAACTTCAATTTAATTTAAACTAAAGACTACGCAAAGCACAGCACGATATTTTCACTGCAAAAAGACGATTTTGTTGTTCTTAGTGTAATTCGCGATGTCATACATTTTTAATGTTTTAATATTAGGATATATGTTTTGTTTAACTGGTTCGCAAATGTTTTTTTCAAAATTTGATTGCATTTTGGGTTTTTTTCTCCCTCAATAGAACTTTGAAACCAGAGTAAATTTAATATAACAACTGTTGAGTGAGAAGCGTGACTCACAGCTTACTCAAATATATACACGTATTGAATGACATTATAAGTTATCATGCATTGAACCAACTAATATGATTATTTAGATAGTGTCGATAATCGTTGAACGGCAAGCGACCTTCAGGTCGCGCCGTTCAACCATTTTCGACACTATCTAAATGATCATATTAGTTGGTTCAATGCATGATAACATTTTTGTGCGGTTATGCTGTCCACAGTTTGCACTACACTACAAAAACGATAATTACAAAATGACCTACATTTAACTACACGATTCTAAAAATAAACACTATACCAACTGACAGCGTAATATGAACAATACACAACTGAGTGATTTATTGATTTTTCAAGTTGTATAAAGATTGTACCAGCAAAATAACGTTTTCGAAATACACTGAGCGGACAAAACATTTCATATAATTTACATGTTATTTCAAATATAGATGTTTTTCGTATTTTAATTTTCAGGCTGAAATAACTGTTACATTACGTAGAAGTAAATATGTTTATTTATCTATGCTTACTGCATGTTTGTTAATGTGAAACACTACATTATCACGATTATTGATTTTCTTGTTGTGTATGGCGGACATGGTTATTTAGCAGGTGGTTAATCAGCCAATAGAATCCAAGTTTACATCCGCATAACCGCACAAATTTCTATTGATCTCCAATTTATCTTCGATATTAGCGTACTTTGGGTTCATCGTGGGTAACATATTTGCAAAAAAAAAACACGCCAATTTAAGTTGAAAATAATAGTTTAGTTTCAATGACTTTTCAATTGACTGAAAAAATAGAATGGATACAGCGGATGCTTAAAAATTGACTTGCTAGTAAGATTTTTAGTAATCTTCTTACATGTGAATACGGATACCATGAAGAATCAGAGCAAAAATGTACTAATTAATTAGAAGTGAACTGTCAATCTAACGACATAAAGTCACGGAACTAAATCTTATTGAACATGTCATGCTAATTCTAAGGTCATATCAAAGTCGTTTAAAGGATTTTATAAATATTACAACCAAAAATTAAGGAAAGTTTAAATTTAGAATTAAAAGCCAAGGGAACTAAGCTTTTTGTCAAGACCTATAAATAGTCAAACTGGCACAAACTTGCAAATTCGAAATATGTATTTTTTATGTTTTTCATAGGATCTCAATGGGATTTTTTTCTTTGGATTCATATTGTTTTAAGGTTTCGGTAACGTTTCAACGGATATGTCATAGCCCTTACCTTTTCCGAGCTATAAGTGGTCAAAGTGAGCAAAATGGCATTTTTCGAAATATATATAATCTCTATATCTTTCATCGGATTTCGATGGGATTTTTTCTCGGGGGGGGGGGTCTCCCGTTGTTAACTTTTCCGATAGCATGTCAGTTGTAGGACCGGCGTTTTCAAGCTATAATTGGTCAAAAGGGCTAAATTTCAATTTTCCATTTTTTTCTAATTTATCATGATATTCAAATGGCGGTTGTTTCTTCATATTCCATCCTGATGGAAGGGAGTAAGTAGTATGTTGTCATATTTGATGTACTTCGCAGTTTCTGGGCTATAAGGGGCTAACCATGGCGATAACTGCAACTAAGCAAATAACCTTAAAAAAATCATCGGATTTCAGTGAGATTTTTTTCTTTGGATCCTTCTTAATGTAAGCTTTCGGTTGGGATTGAAAAGATTTTGCGTAACTCTTACAGTTTCTGAGATGTAAGGGATAAAAATGGCTAAATATTATTTTAACAAATTTGTGTCCAGCTAATAACTGTGTCAATCTCACATTAGTCACTGTGCCCCGATTCAATTTAAATTTAAATTTTATGAGGAGTCCGTGGCCAAGACTGCCAGGCGGATGGTGTATGGTAGAGGTATGGGTTCGAATTAAGCTCACCACCTGCTGTATTTTCCGGTATAATCATGATTGTTGGTTAAGATGTTATTCACCACTGTTGGTATTCAGAAATATACATTTCCACCTTTGCAGCTCATCATACCAAACATATATTATCTATTTATGTATATAGTGCTGCTTGCAACTTTATCATCTATCACTTCAAATTTCATTTTTTGTCTAAATGACACCCCAAACAAAGTCGAGTGACATGCTTTTATTCTACGTTTTATCTGATATTTCTTCTCATAATAATTATTCCGATGTTAATGGCTGAACGAAAGCGCAAGGTTACACAACCATCTGAAGTTAAATGCTGTATGTTTAAAATTTTCAAAATGAGCGTCATTATTTTTACGTTAAAAATTGAGGATTTGATCTCTTAGGAACTGTTTTGCAGAATTTGTTTCTATTTTGTATACATTCTTCCAGAGCACCTGATGATTCCCCAGGTTTTGTTAGGTTTAGGGGTTCACACTGCAAGTGCTTTGATTTTTGTGGCGTCCTTGTTCATTTTTGTTTATTTGTCTTGTCGTTGTCATGCTGTTCCAATTTATGTTGGATACGCATTGCCGTGATTTTGGATTTTTATTTTAAAATTTCCCCTTTCCTCATTATTGCTCCGGTATTCGTTTGCAGATGTATTGTATAAATGTTCAGTAAGATGAGAAGACGGAATTCATGCCAAAAGAAATATTAAAATGGTCGCCATTTTCAAGATACTCACCAAGATACCTAAAAATTTGAATTTGTCCGATTTTATCCAGACTTAATATCTAGGCAGATTAAGATGTAATAATAGAATGGGATTGTCTGGGGTGACATAGGATATTGCTCGCATTTTTATTTTTTGTCCAGTCCAGAATTGCACAATTATGGAATCCCAGAATTGTCCAGAATCTTCCAGCATTGTCCAGAATCTTCCAGAATTGCGCATTTCTGGAATAATAGAATTGTCCAGAATTTTTACAGAATTGCACAATTCTGGAATACCAGGATTGTCTTTTTACCGATAGCTAAAATTTTGAATCCGAAACGACGAAAAATTAGATACTTCATATACGTAAAGCCTTTGGCAAGTTCATCTCTAATTTTCACAGAAAATGAAGATGAATTAAACAAGATTAATAAAAACAGTAGTACGCGAATTAATGCACTGATATTTTATAATAAAACTGTCGTGTATAGTTTGTCCCTTAACTGAACAGTGGTGGCAATATGATATAAAAGCACAGAAGTTAGTACTATTTATGAGATACAACTTATCCGAAATAACAATTATGTAAATAATTCCGATGGTGTTTGTCTGAATATATTCAATGTCTTAGCATTTGATACTCATTAAAAGTTTTTTTTTTTATTTTTGTTTGCAGTGAAAAGTTAAATGCTCTTATGTGATCAGTTTCACCATAGCATATAAAATAAAAAAAAAATGACAAAAGAAAAAATGTTTGATTAAAGAACAAATACAAAGTTATCGAAATGTTGATATGAAGACAAAACGATTTATAAATGTGCCAAAACAAAACACTGATAAATTAACAGTCTGATGGTTTTATTATATTAGATATTGCAATATAAAAAAAAATCTAAACAAGCCATATGATGCCTCATCTATTCGGAAATTATATACGGTTCCGAGAAGTTTTTGACAAAAACTAATAAAGATATATTAACAATATCCGGTAAACTTCAATAAACAAAAGACCTACCTAAAACAAAGTAAAGAATTCCTACACCACGATGTTCCAGGTCAGTAAATTGTCCAGCTTGTTTAATAACAGCATCCATGATTGTTGCTGGAACAAGTCTGTCACTACTTATGTGCGTTCACCTGATGTCTGATTGGTTTATCACAAGTCAGAGAAGACGTGTGACATAGTTAAAAGATTCCTCATATACCAATAATTTGTTTCACACTAGGAAACAGATGACAATATTGATCTTGGTAAATTTAATCAATGCATGTATTTAGATCTCGAACATCATTTGTCTATACCGGTAATTATTGTCATTCAATTTTTGCTGTAAGCATTTTTTTACTTCAACTTGAAAATATGATTACAAAATGCCGAAACAAACAGTAATTTTGAATTCCGTAAATTTTGTATGCACCAAAAGAAATAAAATGCAGCACTGATTTACATACCATTCGATGACATGGTGTGCCTTTAGTTATTATTACTGGTAACATTGGAAAACAAAGAAATATTGAGCTATGATTCATATAAAACTAATTAGAAATTTGTTTTAGCAAAACTTTACTTAAGTGTAATGAAAAACAAAATACTGAAGTTACTGTTAATTTAGTTTCTGTATATGTACATTTCGACAACTTATGTCTCTGCAGTGCAGATCAAATCAGAAATTTGGACTTCAAATCCATATACCGAAATATGTATAAAAGCTGATAGAAAACACGTAACCAGTAAGATTTAAATAGGAAAGCCAAAATCAGCTTCAGGAAAGAGCTAGGCAAGAGGGAGTTACTAATAACTAAATACCGACGTCACTGTGAATTTAAATTCTGCATATGCGCATTTCGACAACTAATGTCTCTTCAGTGCAGATAAAATCTAAACGTTTGGAAATCCATAAATTCCAAGATGTTGAAAAACTGATAGAGAACAAACAACCAATATGATCTAAATGTAAAGCCAAAATCAGCTAAGGACAGAGCTATGCACGAGGGAGATACTCCTTAGTTTTCAACAAAATTTACATAAAATTTAGATATTGTAAGGTTCCAAATAGAATCGGCTTTCGGGTCAGCACCGAAGTACTGACTACTGGGCTGGTGAATACCCTCGGGGACTAACAGTCCACCAGCAGTGGCATCGACCCAGTGGTAACAAATAACTAAATACCGAAGTCACTGTGAATTTAAATTCTGCATATGCGCATTTCGATTAATTAGTTTTAAACATTTTTTTCTTAAATTTAGATATTGCAAGTTTTAAGATGAAAGCTGTTCAAAATATTTTACATATTATTTATCATTTATGACATTTTGAAATATAAGTATAATATGTTCTCTCTTTTGCTTAAATGGTTATTGTAAATATTTATTTTTAATGCGTAGCTTTTGTCGTACAATGCCTATTTCATGTGCCATTTACCATGTTTGGAAAATGTCGTGAATATTTTATCATCTTTCTGTTCTAAGATGTAGGGACTGAATATAAACAAAAACAGTCAATACAATTACCACCAGAAGACATATAAGATGTTATTCACACTTCTCATACTTCTTTGTCATAAAACCATAGAAACAAACTTCATTATAATTATAGATAATATCAAGAATCGATTGAAAATTTTCTATGGAACTGTATCGTATGTGTTCATGAAATAAACATAATTTTCAACTGCAACAGCTTTGTTTTTGGATTATTTCGTCACTCTGTGAAGTTTTTATAATTTATTTCAAATTTGAGTTAAACAATCTTAGAACTCCTTACTCTTCTTAATATTCATTACATGCATATGCAGAAACCAAAGTTAACAGTAAATTCAGTATTTTGTTATTTCAAATCATAAACTTTTCATAATTTCCTGTTGAGTTTGACCAAAAATGTTAAGCTTGTATTAACTTTCCATTTGAATGTTAATGATTACTATTGAAATGCAGAAATTTATTTGACTGTATTTATCAAATTATGTGTAAAATCATTCTTAATTACACAAGAGAGAAATTTTTGAAAAGCATTTAATTTGTTAATATGATGTGTGCTCATATGTTCATATAAAACAAAGGCAGTAGAATACTGAAGGAACATTGAACAAGATTACATAAATCAAAGTCAAGGCAAAATCAAGAACACCATAAGACGGAAGACTAAAGACGATAAACAACCACAAAACGCAAACACTACAAATTCAAAATAAAAACTAAAGCACTAATGGCGTAAACTCTCAAATAGAGTGACAGCAGGTGCTCCGGGAGGTTAAGCATGTCCTGCTCTGTATACAGCAGCCATCACACTGGCAGTGGGTCAATCCAGTCAGAATCGGTAATGTCAAATCCGAGAAGACGTTAATCTAGCTGAAAATGTCAGTTTTCATTTGTGACGCCGACATTTCATATCTAACTGTGTTGTCGTGGTTACGGCCATAGAATTTCTGAAGGGATGAAAGTAACAACGGCTGAACATAGCCCTGACTCAGCAGTTTTTTTGTGACAGAGATTTTGCTCTTTCCACAAAGTCACTGTATAAACAAAAAGCTCTACAGTAACGAATTAATTGTGAAATATACACTCTATATGCTTGGGAAATAGGTATATTGCTAATGAGAAAAGGAAAGTTCACAATTGGGATGTCGAAATCATCATGTTTGTCATATAACCTAGATTTCAGACGTCCATGTGAAAAAAGGTTGAGGTATGGAGCAGAATTGTGTGTATCGGTTGTCTCTTTAATTTCAAGTTCACTGGCCAGTGGTAGATCCGATGTAAATCTTCTTGACATCGTTGGTTATTAAGAGAAAGAACATCGTCTATTTATCTGAAGCTGAAGCAGTTGTTTTGTTTCTGTTGTATGAGCCCTTATAAAAACTTTACTTCATACGAATAAAGGAAAAGGTCAGCTACAAGTGGCGCATAATTTGTTCCCAAAGGAATCCCTATTGTTTGATGAAAAACGCGGCCTCCACATTCAACAAAAATGTTGTAAATCAAAAAAATCAAGCATATTTATCCCGTCTTTTTTACTATATTTCTTGTTTGACTCATTATAGTTCTTAACAAAATATGTTTTATCTTTTCTTATTACCAAAAAAAGAATACCTGTGTTCTCCGTTTTTGATACAGAAACACTGATGTAATTAGATTGGAAATTACTGTTTTATGTTTATTATGTTGAAGGGTTGTATAAAGGGTAGAAAAATCAAACGTTTGAATGCTATTGCAGTATCCGAGACAGTTTGGGGAAAGCTGATCAAGGAGATCTCTAGAAATTTAAGAATAATAAATATTGCTTCTTTATTTAAATTTCATTTTAAAAAATGATAAGCACCATGTTGCACAAGTAAGGGTAAATTCATAAAGTTTCTATTCACAAGTAATAAATACACTAATGTCTATTCCGTTGGATAAAATGTAACAATGTACCGAATATGAAAGTAAGCAATGAAGAGATAAACTAACTGTAGATTGTAATGTTCTGTGTGGGCAAAATGGACTGAAACAAATGTAACGGATATGGAAAATCTCTTTTTTCGTTTTCTATTTTGGTAATATGGAATAAAACGAATGTGTAAGGTATGAAAAATCTCTATTTCCATGTTTTATTTTGGTAATATGATCTAAAGTAAATGTGATTGGTATGATTACTCTCTATTACCATGTTTTATTTTGGGTAATATAAACTTAAAATGATTCTTGTGTATGAAAAAACTCTATTCCAATGTTCTGTTGGGGTATTAAAGGCTAAAACAAATGTGCAGTATATAAAAAAAAATCTAAATTCTTATTTTCTACATGGGCAATATATAGACTAAAACGAATATATCAGGTATGAAAAAAAAATTTTTCCATGTTCTGTTTATATTATATGGACTAAAGCATTATTGGGGATGAAAATATATTTCCTTGTTCTGTTTTTGTAATATGGACTTAAAACTATACCCCGGTATGTATATAAGTAATGAAAAGATATGTAAATGCACATGAGACAAAAAGTCTCCAGAATTAAAGGGTAAACTAAGCGATGGAACAACGCTTATATTTGGAATTACGCTTATATTGTTGTTATTCATGTTAAGTTTTTTTCTCAAACAAATATGTATGTCTTTTCGTGATTAATTAAGGCAATATGGACTAAACTAAACTTTGTAGTACGCAAAATCTAAACTTTTAATGTTCTATTGGGCAATATAGAATAAAACAAACGTGCAAGAAATTGAAAAATCTTTGTTTCCATACATGTTCAGTTCGGGTAACAGGGAAAAAATGTATCGGGCATGAACAATCTATGTTCTCTGTGCTCTATTCGGGGAATTTTGACTAAATCAAATGTTTCAGGTTGGTATGAAAAAATGTTTGTTTCAATATTGACTATTTTAAATCTAAATCTGAAACGTCGAAATTTAAGCTGTGAATCTTCCAATGAAAAAAGTAGCTGTTCATGTGAGCTCTATGACTGTCTCAAGCACCCATCTGTTGGATTGTTAATCTTTTACGAAAGCTGAAAAGGAAAAGAGAACTGCACTATAAGAATTTTTATTGTTTTACCCTGAATTCCGTATCTCGTTGTCCAAAATTAAAATATCTATTTAATAGATTGTGTTTCTCGTTTCTTATTGATTAAAGCTACTATTTCGAATAACACAATTCTTTTTTTTTCAGAATGCAGTATTTAGGCAATATGGAATAAAACAAACGTGCAAGGAATGAAATTCCCCCTATGACCAAATGTAAGTAAGATGTAAAACAAAATAATGGCGTTTCTTTTAGTTTGTTTTTCCCCAATCTTTTTTTACTCTATCTGCATTGTAATCATAGGTCCTATAAATACGAATATTTTCATTACCACATTGTAAATGGGACATATATCATACGGAGTAATTTGTCACAATAACAAAATGAAATATCCTATTTATGAAGAAAAATGTGCTTTAAGTTGATAGAATAAAAAGTAGATGAAATGTAAAACACATATAATTAGAAATCAATATAACAAGAAATCCTGAAATCAACCAAATCACAATTTTATCATTTTTTTCAAAGGTCTTCAGATTTTGCCCGAAAACACACGAAACGCCTCATAGGATTTTTAATAACAAAATACCGAAGTTGTTTTTAAGAAAAAGTAGCCCTAGGTGAATGGATCAGTCGATTTACTAATTGCAAAAATGTGATATCGTTTCCCTTAATTCTAAAGAATATATTGATCAACGTTGATTACAATTCATGATGTATATTCGTGATAAATAATGCTAAAAAGATATTCCGTCATTAAATGGCAGAAAATCTGTTACTTATTGATGAAGGAAACATTTCATCTTGTATTGGCTACAGATAAATCAACATGCTGTGCATATCAATTTCCAATTCTTGTCTTTGCAGTCTTACTGACAAAATTATTATGAACAAGAACTTTGAACGGTAGAATTATACAGGGCATGAATTCTGATTGGTAATAATATATTGCAAACTACAGAAATATTTCAACAGCATTTTAAATTTCCCCAGTTTTTGACATGGTTACAATTTAGGGAAGTGAAGTCACTTGCCTTGTTTATGTTGAAAAAATTGATGCATATTCTGCAATACCCTCATACCGTTACTCAAACGTAAATAAGAAGCAAACGAGAATCATTTCGACCCTCAATAGTGATGGATAACAAAAGGTTCCTTTAACATTTTAAAAAGTTCAAACTGATACATTGCTAATAATGTTGATTGCACAAGTCAGGACTATTCTGGTTGACAATTTTCTGGTGGTTCTTGCCTCTGCTTTGCGCTTCTGTCCATTTTGATTTCGGCTCTTGACAATTCGGTTCGGTAATTTTGTGATTAACCTCGTTGTTAAAACGTTAATGTCTGATGTAGTTTACAAACTAAACCAAGTTATTTGCAAAAAAAAAAAAACTTTTGAGAGGTAATACCATATCATTCCCTTGTGTTGCCACCATTTGTAACACTGTGTGATTAGCTGGTGTCTCATGGTTGTATACGATATATAAAGAGTCGTTACAAAATCATAGAAAGCTTACTAAACTCTGGCAACGTACCAGAAGCTTACAATTGCTAAACGGTGTCGGTTTAAAGCAAAAGCTAAAAGATACTATCTCTTAATAACACAGTAACGGTATATTTTGGAAGTAATTTGTGTAGACTTTTTATATATTATCAGTAACATTATTTGTAAACGGTATAAACTCGGCAGCCATATCTGTACACAATCCTAATGCACTACAGGCGTGGGTTATAAAGTGCTCGTTACATTTTAACTGATACAAATTGATCAAGAAACACTAACTAAAAGCCATTATTAAGTCCTTAGTGATTTTTGAAATGTCATTTGATTCCAAATTTGGTTGTTAATTGGTGAGAAATGAGTGAAGATTATGTAACAATAAATAGTTTTCATTTAAATAGTTAAATAATGTCTTTAATTCCAGACAGAAATAAGGTTAGTGAATAGAAATCATTGGAAGTTTGTATCATGGGGATTTTTTTTTGTTCTCAAGTGAACACCCACTATGTTTACAATACGCCTTCAGAATAGCACTCATTTCGAATATTGCGATGAAAACGTCAATGCTACGTGACATTATTCAGTATATCAAGAAAAAACAAGAAATTGAAACCATTTTGGTGACATCGATATCTCAACTCATTAAAAATAATGGAAAACTTTATTGTTAGAAATTGCCAGAATTGATAAAAATTCCATCATCAGCAAAACCCTGTCACAAATGCCCAAACTTGCAAAAATGTGAATGAATATGGAAAATTAATCGAAAACATGCTATGAAATGTAAAATATCAGCGCAAATAGGCAGCGGAATGCGGTAGTTTCTCTTGCTATTGGAGGTAGGTCAGTGAAAATGGTGTTGCTGTTGTAAGAATGTAGTATATTGTCGTAAAAAATGAAAATTCGCAAATTTTGCGAAATGCCTGTACTTAGTCAGAACCATTGCGGTCTACAATTTTTTCGACGGGTTTCCATTTGCTTTGTGTCTTCGACTTTGGCACATGACAATTCTGTCAGGTAATTTTGTTATTACCTCTATTTACTAGGAGAAATTCTAACATGGCTCCTGTTTATTGTCAACCAGTATAATACTCAATAACCATATATTTCGCACATGCGCAAATGGTATCGGAATATGAGTAATCATGAAGAAAAACAACAATGTTTTTAATTTTGTTTGTCTTTGTTTGTGAAGTAAATAATGTTAAAGAACAGTTTTTAACTAAATCATGCCATTCAGACACGTAAATGTGCATTGTTTTGCTTTTGATTTGAATTTTGAACTTACATCTGTTTGAAAACGTCAGATTGTGTATTGTGACGTCATAGACACAGACAGCAATGGTGGTGTGAAATCTGCCTTCTCTGAGGTCGCTTCAGAACGGAAAATTACATTTTCTGTCATATTAGAATCGAAATAATTCATGGCAGGTATATGGTTATTGTCACTTAACCATGGGCTGTGCCTTTATATTCGTAAATTTAACCCCTCGCTGACGCTCAGGGTTAAATTCGAATATAAAGGCCCAGCCCATGGTTAAATTTCCAATAACCTTATACCTGCCATGAATTATTTCTTAATTACACCAATTAGTATCCTCAAGATATGCAACATAAAAATGATTATAAAAAGTGATTGAACGTTTATAATTTTTACTCAGTGCATGCTGTGACATCAGCTGATACAATCCCTGTTTCCAAAATGAACTGCCCAATCAAAGGCAACGATAAATATGAGTTTGACTTTATCAACTCATGATTTACCGGCTCTTTCAGTTGCCAGACTAACATGACAATATCCAAATAAAAAGTTATTATTAGAAAAGCATGGTTTAACAAAGTAAGATGGAAATAAATAATTGAAATTACCAAAATATAATATCGAATTTTACTTATATGTAGCCAAAAGAATTCTCGATAATTATTTTAAATATAATATTGAACTTTACTTATATGTAGCAAAAAGAGAACATCTCGATGATTATTTTAAAACTCTTCATTCTTTTACAGATACATTCATATGGATATTGTCAAGATCCACTCGCTAAAACAAGCATCATTGTCTTAATGCAGATCACAGAACTCGGATATGGTCTATTGTCTATTACACCAATGCTGATACCTTTAAAATATGTGAAGAGACATCGAATAGTTCTTAACGACATGCGTTGTATCATTTAGACGACGAATGCTGTTTTTTTAGAGCTATCGTGACGATCATAGCGATTTTTGAAGGACAACAACAATGGAACTCTAAAAGGCAAGGCAAGCACACGGAGAAAAAAAATACCTTTGCAACGAAATTTATGCTAGACTAAATATACCACTACAAGAATGTGGCATCAAAGATAAGATCAATTGAAAATGATATTGCCAGCCTAATCAATCAAGGCGTAAACAAATTTCGTTTCATACGATCATTCAAGATATCAGTTCCTTTTGGAATAATTGTAAGTTTCGGTCCGAACTGTGATTCAAGATTCATATTTTACTTAGGGTGCATTTTTTTTTATTTTGATCATGTTCTTGATCAATGATCATGATCTTGATAATTGCATTTTAAAAACCTGATCATGATCATGCTCATCAAAAAAAAACTATCATTGCTGGACCCTTGATCATTTCTGATCAAAGATGGCGGTCAAATATTTATTTCTTGAAGCGTAAGAAATTCTGCACATATTCAAGATATTATTTCTTTATTTTACAACAATAGGTAGATATTGAGCTTTTAAAGTCCTACAAAGGCATTTTTGAATAAATTATTGTTGTCTGCCTTTCTCTGTCTTGATCACAAAAATGTTCAAGTGTGACCAGGAAAATGATCATGGCTAAAATGAACATGATCTTGATTAATCATTTCGACTGAATTTTTTATCATGTTCATGATCATAAAATGATAAAGATCGTGATCAGAATAAAAAAATGCACCCTTAGTTGTGTTATTTTTTTACACTGTCTACGACCTTTCAATGACAATGGATCGGGATGTTTAGTTTCTTTTCTTTATAAATGCCTATACTAACTTGATCAGGACCTTTACGGATTTTCTCCGGTGGTTTTGTACATGCTTTGTCTTTGTCTTTTAGATACAAAAAATACCGAAGTTGCATAAAATCAGTAAATTTCGTTATGCTTTACACGTGTTTCAAGGAGTAACCTCTCATCAGCAGCATTAGAATCAAATAATATGGAACCCATCATCCAAAAGTAGTCAAAAAGAAGTACTCATTTCGGCTCTTGACCATTCTGTTCGGTAATTATGTCATTTACCAGTCTGATAATACTATGTTATATATTCAGGGAACATTCCATTCATTAATTAGGAACCGCAACGGTCTAATGATGTAATATCATTTATGTTAGAAATCCGTTGTCTTATTCTATGGGATTGCTGCCCTCCACTCGAGAAAGACGGAATTTTTACCTTGTTGGAGGATATCTAGATTTTTTACCTCCAACCATATACGAAGCTATCAACCCATAGTGCCGAGTCATGTTTATACACTTTGCAGATGTGTTTACAATCGACGTAAATGCCTCTATACATTACATGACAAAAATGTTGTACCTGACAAAGCTTTTAATAACATCATTTTTTGAATGCAAATTATTTTACAGAGCAGGCCGGTGTGTCCACGCACCTTGGACTAATTGATTATATTTACAAAGTTGTAAACTGGACAACTTATAAACAAATTTTCGCGTAGAATTCTTGTGTATAACACTTTTGAAAAATTGAATTAAGCTTTAGAAAAATTTGTCTGTCATGTGTGGTATGTGGTCATGAATACAGCTTGACACAGGTTTGAGTAAACATTATTGTATTGGCCAGTGTGTCCGCGCATGACATAGATCACCAAGTATAGGAATGTTAAAAAGAAAGAGACAGATTAGCTGTTTTTAGCCTTCAAAGGTAAATTACGTATTTTCCGCCAAATTTTGTATTTTTTTATCAAACATTAAAAGTTTAAGTTGTAAACTTGTTGACACAACATTTTGTGTTGCCAAAAATTGGCTTTAACATCCAAAGGTCGGTGGTGCGCGGAAACACTGGATGCGAGGACACCGGTTCTCATACTGTATTTCAATGGCTTTGTCAAAGAACTAGGCAAGGCCCACAATACACCAGTTAATACTGCACATACAAAAAACTTTCATTCGACGAAGATGGAATACCTCCTTCATGTCATCTTTTATTTTTTAAAGAAAGGATAACAATCAGGACCTGCCTTTCCTGTATTGGATAGATAAATTAAAGAAAAATCCATACTTGAAAAAATATATTGACGGATCTGCATCTTGTTCGGCTACTGAATTGTTAATTGAACTAATTTGTCTGTAGTCAAAAACAGGCATCATGATTACCTATCAAAGTATGAAATATTTCACCCTGAAATATTGTTTATAAAATGAGAGTTGAGCATTTGGTATTTGTGACAAATATTGTGTATAATTGAGACTAAATATTAACCATATGTGTAATACGTTTTTTCACTTTTCAAATCCCCTGGTTTGGTTAAGTGACTACGAACAGGGAAGAACTTTGTTGGGATCGTTGTACCACCAAGGGGATTTGTTAACAACATGTTGTTTATAAAAATGTTCTAAAATCGAAAAAAGGGCATCCACAATAAATGGCGTAAGTGACATACATGAAATGTGAATACTTAAATTCGAAGATTTATAAGAAAGTCTTAAATGCCGTTCATTTTCCCAAATACATTTTCTAAACACAATTCCAAACGTTTAGATTTATCTGCACTGTCGAAGAGACATAAGTTGTCGAAATGCGTATATGCAGAAATCAAATTTACAGCAACTTCGGTATTTAGTTATTAATTGACATCATTAGTACTACACTTCCTCATGACAACCTAAAATTGCAAATTAAAAGTCTTATTCAAAAGGCCTTTGCTGATTCAAACAAGTTTGGTAATCCGCATTTTTTCCTAAACCAAAAAATTGGAACGATGAAAAGCAGGTTCGCAGAATGATTAATAATATGCTTGTCACATTGGAAGTACATTTTTAAACAACAAGTTCGTAGACAAATGGACATATATTGTGCTCCTCTACTCTTAGCCTTGTGCCCTAAGTTTCAACGTCTTCATAGTCTCATGGACGGTGAAACAATTTCATAGTTGTGACTGCTATTGTATAATATATAATTTATCAATTTCAGATAATTTTTAATAAACACTTCTTTGTCCGTCAATGTTCAATTCGCATTGATATGAAATGACATTTGGACGCATTGGAATGCGAATTGCAATTGGCTTTGAAACAACTTTCTGACATGAATCGTTTACAAATGCGAATTAATTTAATTTAGTTTCACAGTCGATTCTGCAACCTTTTCTCCGTTACCGCCGTATTAATCAGGACTTCAAAAACTTCCTTCGTATACAATCATTGAAAAGTTCTTCAACAGACGCCAGTCACTTGTGGAAAGAATTACAGTTTTGGTCCAAACTGATTCCGGATTCCGGATACTTTTTACTTACTTAATTCTAGGATGAACATTTCATTTTCGTGTCTACCTTCAAATAATAACCGTTGTTGATTTGCTACAGGACCAAACTGCAATGGTAGAGGAAGTTTGGTGTGCGATAAAATCAGTTTAACCAATCGTCAGAAATACATGTACCAAGAGAGGACCATTGCAGTTTACAATTTTCCATTGAAGTTGCGCCTGCCTTGCATTTTTGTCCATTGAATTTTTGCTTCAGACAGTTCTTTTGGGTAGTTTTGTTACAACCTTTATCACGGATCAAAAGCCAAAAGAAATGTATTTTTATTACCAGGCACCATCAAACATGTCATTATCACCATGAATTTTGACATCGCAACTACACTGTACTGATTAAAACGAAGGACATTATCACATAGCACAATATGCTACTACTGTCGAAGGATTCAAGACAAGTAAGTGCCGATCGTCGGCGACCCTTAAAAGGACCAACAGATCTAAAAATGCATCATCAGATTACGCCTTTGGAAAACCTTGACGTGCAACACTTAGATATAATAGCTACTGCAAACAAATGAAAGAGCTTACCTGTGGGAACATCTACTGTAAATTTTGTTAAGGATACTAAAAGAAGTTGTGCTGCCAGACTTAAATAGATAGTACCTGATGGTGCCGTACCCTAACTGGAATGATCTAAATGACCCAAGGTTGGATATTTATAGCAGCAAAAGAGAGGACTACTTAATTCCTCAACTGAGAATACCGAAACCTGTAGAACTTGACAGGTTCTAAATGTCAGGACAATACTAATCCTATATTGTTTGTTAAGAATACTACTTGTTGGGACATAAGTACCGGTGAACAACAACTATACACAAAAAAAGCGAGTTACGTTTTTTATTTGAAAAACACCGAAAGTGACTGGGTCTATTTTAACACGGATAATCACCCAAAATACCTGCGAGTGTGGAAGTTCCAGGCACAAACCTGATTTAGCTTTTAAAGACCGCTTAGATTTTGTAGTTATTTTGAATGGTTGAATACACGTGCTGAGCTCTGTTGTTTATACATATCAACCTTGAGAATGGAGACTACTTAGAAAATCTTAAGGACAAAGTACTAGACACCAAAATCCAATACTTTGTGACCTTCACATACGTTGTTTCCGATGAACCCATAATTTATTTCTTTTAGGAAATACAGGAGAAATTAAAAAAAAAACAAATTTTATTTAGTTGATTTTTCAGTTTGTCTGATTTGCCCGAAAAAAGAAGATACTAATAAAGAAGTAAACAAAAAGCAAAAGTAACTGTATTGATTTATCTGTCAAATGTAGAGAGAAAACATTGATACATTTTTAATTTAAAGATACTATTTTTGAGGAAATGTGTAAATAATTACAAAAATGGAAGAACACGTAACAAAATTCCGAGAATTCATGGGACATCAAATAAATTATTTACGACACGTATGTGATGAATAGAGCTTGGAGAGTGTATGAAGAAACCTAATAGGTTAATTAACTAAATAATATTGGTAATAATTAAAAATGAAAGTGACAACAAAAGTCAGAATCGATCAAAGGAAGAGACCAGTAAGGAAAATCCGTATAACATTCGACTGAATCAGGGGAACACAATCCGACACACAACATTTTTGGCAAGCCAAAAACGATTTTTGATGAAACAGGTGTAACTCAATGAAGACTTTCCAACGAAGAGGTAGGAAACAAATAGAACACCTTATTGCATGTCTAACAGAAGTCCCGTTTTCAAGGGCGAGATACAAGGAGTTTTCTTATAATAGACGTGACTAACATTTTTCAACAATAATAATATTTAGTTCTTTCAATATCAGTGCCTAGTACCAAAAATATAAGTATGCCGTGTAAGGGTAGTGCGATCCCAAAAACTAATTATAAGTAATTTTTTGGTGAAGAATGGCTTACACTAAATTCTTAAATCAGTTCATTTGTTTCCTACCAATCCGTATTATCCTTTAAATTATGTTCTGAGTTTCTCTATCTCTGGTGTACGGGATATTGAGCCAATTAGAATATTACAGTAATTAAATTACATATTTGAATTGATTCCCTATTGTTTCTCGTGTTTTATGAAGATATAACTTTTATGTAGCAGAACTATCGTGACAGTTGTATCACGTTTACAAACACGTGACCAAAGGAACAATACAATGCCAGACACATCACGTTCACATATGCGTGATTTGAAGCAAATCTCGTAATGAGATTGGTTTAAACACTTTCAGCATTTTCAGACTTTCGTGGGGTATCACTATTTGATCTTCAGTCAGGATTGTCTCTCAAAATCTGTGATGAAAAAAATACAATAATTACCTTTAAGGCGTTTTCTTAAAAGCATTTGGAATCAGTAACTATGTTAACAATGCAACAAAATGGCAAAAATAGTTCAATATATATGTGGTCACGACTCAACATTTATATGAATACTTCACGGAACTTCAATCACACTGAAGTTCAATCAAGAAAATGTTATGCAAAAACAAATAAACGATGCAACCAGCTAACGGAGAAATTTCTAAATGAAATGTACTGTAAACAACATTATTGATGGTAATAATAACAATAAGGGAAAAACAGAAACAATATCAACAACGAAATTATCTCAACTTCATAATAAATCATAAGCAACAATAAGTATAATTTGAAGAAAGAAAAATGTGGATAAGAGAATAATGTTAAAAAATAAGAATTTAACAATGGTAGATCTATTTGGAATGTTCTCCTTGAAATTAAAGAAAGTAAGTCAACAATTAAACTGTCACAGAACTTTCATGATAATTAAAAGTCAGGAGACAAGCAATGCTAAACATGATGAGTATATAATGCATCGGAATTCCTCTTCTTGGATCGCTGTCTAAGAAAAACAACGACGCGTTATCAAATTAACCAGTATGGAAGGTACTATAAATTTAGTTTCTGCAGATTTCAATCTCAAGAACTTACGTCGTTTCAGTGCAGATGAAATCAAAATATTTTGAAGACTACATCGACAGCAAGAAAAAATAAAAAAAGGGAATGTCAAGGAAAACGAATCTAAATCGTTCAAAATTAAACAGTGGTTCAACAACAATGAAAGCGTTGTTCCATTTGCTTAATTTTACCATGTTTTATAGGGATTTTCCCATATACATTTACGCCATATCCCTTTATTTGTTCATTCATATATTCATATAATACTCTAAATTCGACACCCAAGGCACTGAACAATAATAACCAATGCGGTTAGGAGGGAAAAATCATATTAGTGCCAGAAATATCCTAACAATGGCAAAAGCACATTCCAATATACATCAACAGACACCAAGAATCGTCATTTATGATATTAGGAAATAACTAGATTCCTAAGTTATCCTTAATTTAGTTTCTTCATATGGCCATTTGACAAATTGTCTCTTAGGTTCGGATAAAATCTAAACATTTAGAAAACTTTAAACTCAAAGATATTTAAAAAAATGAAAGAGAACAAATGACCAATATGATCTAAATGGAAAACTAAAATCAGCTAAGAACAGAGCTTTGCATGAGACAGAAACTCCACAGTTTTTAACAAAATTTACAAAAATCTATAGATATTGCAAGTTTAGAAAATAAATCGTATTTCGGGTGAGCATCAGAGTACTGGCTTCTGGGCTGGTGAATACCCTTGGGGACTAACAGTCCACGAGCAGAGGCATCAACTTAGTGGTAACAAATAACTAAATACTGAACTTATTTAAAAGTTTCTGCATATAGCAGTAAGAATACATGCTTCATCAACAACGTTTCTATTATTTGAAAAAAAATATATCGATGTCCAACAAAATGAATTGGCTAAGTCTAGCACTTTCAAACGTACCAATTTTGACGAAAAAAAAAAACATTTACCAGATACAGAAATGCTCCAACCTCCACCTAAAGATAACACCTTGCCTACTGTGTAATGGCTTCCTATCCTTTATGAAAATCCCTGCAAACATCGTTTTATTTCCTCATCGAGCAACTGCTCTACCACTAATTTATTTATCACTTTAACCAGTGCATTCACCCGTATTAAAGAGTAAGTTATTAAACTTATCAAAACTCTGGTGTAAATAACTTTTGGAGTGTAAAAAATCCCATTGAAGTTTAAGATTAATTAAAATCAATAAAAAGACCTGTTTCCCCTGTTGACAGTTATGATTTTTTTTACACTTTATACAACCCTTCCACATAAATTGATTAAATTATAATTGGGACAATTTCTTAAATGGACTTTCAAATTTTTTTGTCTACAGTTCATTTGTTATTATAAAAGGGAAGGATTCTTCTCTAATATCACCTACAAATCATTGTTCCTGGACTTGCGACAACATGATTAAGACCCTGAAACTTTTGCTAGACAATATTTTTGTTCGTTTTGGTAACACCGTTTATATCAACTGGTCATTGGAATTCCATTGGGTACAAAGTGTGCACCTCTCATTGTAGATCTTTTTCTGTTCTGTTATGAAAAAAATTCTATAAAATGGAACAAAACAGTGATCAACCAATTTCAATTTTTAATGACAACAGCAGGTAAATCGACGATATCCTTACTACTGACAATCCCCAGTTTTTAGACCATGTAGACCTCACTAACCCACAAGGACTGAAATTTAATAAAGCAAACAATGATTCTAAATACTGTCTATTTCTCGATCTTACTATCATCGTTGACTCCGGTAAAATTAAGACTAAACTTTATTATAAAAGGGATGATTTTAAGTTCACCATTACTAATGTCCCTTTTCTTGACGGCGACGTACCTGTAGCTCCTTTAAACGGGTTGAATATATCTCAATTAGTACGATTATGTTCTACTCTTGAAGACTTTAATGAACATGACCAAACTTTTTAGAACAAGGTTACAGATTTCATAAATTGTTGAACTCTTTTAAGAAGATTTATAGAAGATATGAACATTTTATATCGAAGTATGGTTTTACTCGCAAACGGGTATCCCCCACCATTGTTTTTACGGAAATGTTGTTAAAATGTCAAAAACTGATAAAAATAACAAGCCAAACTGGATCGTAACTTACATTCTTTACGTAATAGGGGATATTGGCAGGATATTCTTCACGATTCCGTTAAATTGGCTTTGTGATCCAATGACCTGAAGATTTTACAGGTATACTGGCATCGCGCTGATACTGCCGATGTCTACTGAAATCCATGATGATTCTTTACCAAACCCTTCGGGAAGTTTTGAATTTGATTTTTCATCCGTAGTGCGACAGTGTTTTACCAGCAGACTAGGGTCCTTGAGCTTGCCGACAGTTCAGCGGCGAGCACTCCTTGCCCCATCTTTCTAAATTATGTTTTGTCTTATTCTTTTCTTCTCAAGATTGTGGTCTGGGAGTTAGTAATCTACGTGTATTGGGTTTTATGTGTATGTTAATTTAACTTTAGGGAAACGGGATAGAGAAAGGGGAGGTTTGATTACCCATAAACTGTTTTAACTCTACTGCTAGCTCTTGCTATCCAGAGTTCCTATCGTTGTCTACGTTTGTCTTTCGTCCTTTTATCATTTTTTCTTGTGCAGTTCCCTCGTAGATTATGGCATGTAATTGTAATTTTCGGCCATTGTAAGTGTTGTGTTTCTTGTTATCTTTTCTATATTAATTCGTATTTATACTACATATGACATGAATATACATGTACCCAATTTCGACAGTAAATCAAGTGAAGAAAGAGTTTTTACAATGCATTTTCAAGTCCAAGTTGAAGAATGTCTGGGTCCAGATGTTGATAATTATAACTCTGAAAGTAAAATTTGGCGAAATACAAAAGAGAACAGCTTTGAAAAAAGAGTATAGAAGATCAAATTACAAAAAGTTTCATTTTTTTTAGTTTGTCGGACAAGTCTTTTAAAATATACTATTCATTCCAGAGAGTAAAACATAGGTAATCAACGATTATAAAGTTCGCCTCGTTATGGCACATTGTCAGAAATGCATGCATATGCAAGTTTACATGATCCTAAAATGTACAGTGACTGAGGTCTGAACTCTCCAGTAAATTTGGATGTAAGTCAATCAAGCAGAAAATATAGGTCAAAGTGACATAATTTAGCCTGAATGCTGCCCTTCCGCCAGAGATGCATGCATATGCAAAGTTACATGATCCTAACATGTATAGTGACTGAGATCGGAATGCAGACCTAAACTTGAATGAAAGTCAGTCAAGCGTTCAAGCAGAAAAAAGGCCAAAATGACCTTATTTTGCCAGGATGCTGACTAACCATCAGAGATGCATGCATATGCAAGGGTTCATGATCCTAACATGTATAGTGACCGAGATTTGAACTCCGACATAAGCTTGAAGGTAAGTCGTTCAAGCGAAAAATATAGGTCAAAGTGACCTTATTTTGCCTGGATGCTGACCTACCATCAGTGATGCATGCATATGCAAGGTTACATGATCCTACCATGTATAGTGACTGAGATCTGAACTAGGACGTTAACTTGAATGTAAGTCGTTCAAGCGGAAAATATAGGTCAAAGTGACCTAATTTTGCCTGGATGCTGACTACCATCAGAGATGCATACATATGCAAGGTTACATGATCCTACCATGTATAGTGACTGAGATCTGAACTCGGACATAAACTTGAATGTAAGTCGTTCAAGTGGAAAATATAGGTCAAAGTGACCTAATTTTGCCTGATTACTGACCTACCATCAGAGATGCATGCATATGCAAGGTTACATGATCCTACCATGTATAGTGACTGAGATCTGAACTCGGACGTAAACTTGAATGTAAGTCATTCAAGCGGAAAATATAGGTCAAAGAGACCTAATTTTCTTGGAGGCTGTGAGATAGCCCAAGATGCATCTGTATACAAAGTTTGATGATCCTAGCCTTCATAGTTACCAAGATATATACCTAAATATGGACGCGGACGCGGACGTAGACGCGGACGCCAGGTCCTCAACTTCGTTGAGGCAAACTAAAAATTGTATAAGTCTTCTTCTTTCTTGTTAAGCTTTTTCAGACTTCGTCAGACTTCATCAAACGTACAAGCAAATAAATATGTATCGAGCATTTCGGTCTATCATGAACTTCAATTGAATAATTATGCTTTAGTGATGATTTTCGCCCGGCATAGCCAAAAATTTCACCCCCACAAAAAAAAATTATATCGTATTTCCAAACAACATTTAACAACATTATAAAACTTGTTGACTTTTCATTATTTTAACTACTCTAGAAGTTAAAGTATGCATATCAAATAGTTTTATTCCGATTCCTGATTTGAATATCGGGATCTTCTAGCTTGAAAAGCATCCTTAATACACAATATGTGAAATCAATATAGAAAATACCGATATTGAACATTTACGATTTTTTATCACACTTATGAGAAAAACCGATGCAAAATGTCATGATTAATATATTCTCGCTTTGTGATTTTTGTTTAATTTTGTTTTTATCGTATTTTATAGAATGACATAACGAATACTGCACGTCAGAGTTTCATAATTTTCCCGAAATCGAGCATTCACTTCATTCTTCTTTTAAAGAAGATTTTCAGTAAGAGTTTATTTCTACTTTCCTTAGTTTTGTAATATCTCTGTTTAAAGTTGTTTTCTCATTATTATGAATGACTACCATCTGGGCGAACAGCTTTGCTTAAACCTTAAAAATGTTAAAGAATGGATAACAGGAAACACCTACAATTGCTGAAAAATATAATTACATGCCACAATCTGCCAGGGAACTACACAGAAAAACACGTATAAGACAAAAAGACATAAGTAGACAACGATAGGAACTCAGGACAGCTAAACTTGGTACCGGCACTAGCAAAAGCCAGCGGTAGGGTTAAAACCGGTTTATGGGTGCCCAAACCTCCCCTTCATTTAAACACGTTTAAAATAAATGAGGTGATGATGAGATATTTGCAAATAGGACGAAGAGTAGATTGCTTTGTCATATGAAGTCAAAGTCTAAATGAAAACGAAGGACAAGGTATTCGAACTAAACTGTGATTGTGGTCGGTATATATATAACTTACGTTCAACAAATAGGCCGTGTTTTCCAAAAAAAGGGCAGAAAAAAATTTGCGTACTGCTTATTGGACCAGACCATAATAACAGTAGTCGTGGTCAGATCTCGCAGAGAAAAGTAAATGCTGTGACAGGTGACATGTAACAATGATAGATCGATAAAGAGGATCATCATATTTAATCACGTTTCATCTGTCACATGGACAAAGAATTAATAGAAAATCTAATTAAAGTGTATGTTTTCAGGAATAAGCTAACCCTATCTATGGTGGCAACATAAGGCCTTCAAAAAGCGGCTTTTGCAGCAGAACATGAATATGGAAATCATCGAAAAAAACTTTGTTACTGGGGACTTTTAATTGATGATATTATGACCTCGTGTCCTATGCATCAAGCTAAGGCTATCAAGCGATGGAAAGATATACAAGACGCTTTTAAAGTATTAAGGCGAACTACGTCTTCTTGGAGTTGCATTTGACAGTCATGAGGTAATTTGAAGTTTACAGTCGGAAGACCTCGCAACTTATCTTAAAGATTAAGATCCTGATGCTGACGAAAAACTACTACGAAGAAGCCTAGGCTTAATCTACGATGTAAATACTAAAAACGTCATGTTCATTCTGTCCAATGACGAAAAATAAGTCACAAGAAGAGGGATATTATGACAGTCAATAGAAACTTTGATCCTCTTTGATTTCTATCTCCATGTATAATTCAAGGAAAATTAGTATTAAGAAAACTAGTTTCGGAAACCGTGACTGGAATTAATTGGTTTCTCAGAA
The DNA here is from genome assembly GCA_002080025.1 of Modiolus philippinarum. Classification (NCBI taxonomy): domain Eukaryota; kingdom Metazoa; phylum Mollusca; class Bivalvia; order Mytilida; family Modiolidae; genus Modiolus; species Modiolus philippinarum. Next base: position 58,616 of record MJUU01021413.1, read on the forward strand.
ATTAGAAACAGAATGGAAATACTTGAGACACTTAGTATACAACGACCGTCCATATCATACTTGAGTAAATTTTTACATCTTTTCAGAAGCTTCTGAGAAAGCCACCACAGCTCATGGTTACTTTGGTACATTGAAAGGACGTAATATCATTTATGTTGGTTTCGTATTTTTTAAAGCAAAAGCTGCACATAGTAACAGGAATACTCTTCCACGTTTATAACTTTAGTGTGCAGCTGTTTTGGCAATCAATATTGCTCAATGTGTTTTTGACAACATGTCCGTCCCCTCAAAACAGTTAAGTCTAACACAGATAATGAAGTAGTATAAAACTGCATTAACAACGAAACCAGGCTTTATGTATGTTTGTTGCAAATATAGTTGAACTAATAGGAAAATTATCGGATCGAAATCATTAGAAGTATGTTCTGAGAGAATGAAATCCTTCAGAAATAAGATTAATAGTGGAATGGTTGTTAAATACATTCATAATATAACAGCGAGTGCATATTTGAATCAACACAAGATATAAGGAACGGCGAAACACCCGATGATACCTCAAATTCGTATGGTATTCACAATGGTAGTACTTTAGTTTTGTTGTTTTCCTGGGGATTTTAGTTGATTTGAGTCTCTTTGTCATATTATCTCTATTTGCATTACATCTGTTTTGCCGAGATTATTTGCATTATTGAAATAAGAATTTCCCTTCTATTTTTTTCTTTGGTATTCGCCCGTCGTTATACTGAAACACACGTAAGTCGATCCCGATGATGATCACGAAATAAAAATAAAAGTAAGTGAGAACCGAATCGTAGGTCTAAAAAGAACAACGTAACGACAACGGCGACGTCGGACAAACAAAGAAACAAAGACACAACATGAGCACGACACAGAGAAGAAAATGAAGACACACACATATACAAAAATAAAAAACACGTACCCATTAAAAAACGATGGGTGAGACCAGATGCACCGGTAGAGTAAGCATCTCCTGCTTCTTATACGAGACCCGCCATGTTGAATATGTCAAATCCGTTAGTAAAGTCAAATCCGGTAGAGGAAAAACAAACTTTAGTGGCAAAGGGAAAGATATGTTGTTATAAGGATAGAATTTAAAAATGTGTTCATGGGAAATGGATGCCCCCGCAAGATAGTTATCGGCAAACAGGAAGTAGATGAGTGACGGACTTGAAAGGGGGAGACATGGTACAACTCATCGTACTAAAGCTTCAGATCAAATATCGAATCATACACAAGCTGAGAAAATTTTCAGACGTACGTACGAACATGGGATAAACTTAATTCTTGATTATTCACATTCAGAAACAGAATGGTTTGATTAATACTCAGACTAACTAAACAGAAATCTGTGGCTGTGCAATTGCCCCGCATTATACGTAAGTTTATATCAAAGATAACAGGGCTTTGTTATTCGTTAGATGAAAAACTAGCAGCCGAGAGAGTAATAGTATTAAACGTTGGTTTTTGACCAATGCTACCAACAGAGCACAGGAGGGAAAGTGAACTTAAACCCTGAGCAGTGTTATTCGCTTGTCTGTCACGAGAGCTGTCTACATAAATTTAGTGATGTAGTTAAAGAATAAGTTCTGAATTTATCAGTGCGCGTTAAGACGATATACAGCCATTCGATCAGACAAAGGAACTTACTTCGTCGCAGTCATCAACGATTTTCGCACTGAAACAATTAACGTTGAAGAATTGCGTGCACATTACTATTTGAGACACTCTAATACTGTTTCTGTTTTGGTGTTTAACTTGTCGCATTTATCAAATATGTGCGGAGTCCAGAACAGATGAACGGAAAAGCCAGTAGAATTTTAAACACCAATGATGAAAATCTCACATAATACTGATTCATGGCTTAGAATGTCCTTTGATTAATTAAAGATCACTAAAATCTGTTTCTAAGACACAGAAAGTCCATTGATTTAAAAACCAGCCATACTACTTGCTCAGAAATTTAATTTACCTCTGACGATTTTGGAAAATTCAACAACAAAAATATGTACCGTGCCCAAGGAGACTTGTCAAGACCTAAACAAAATAATTTGGAATCGCTGCAATATGAATACTTGCATTTGCAGCTATAAAGAGGAAGTGAACGTGATTCTAAGAGGGAGATGTCGTTTTGCTGAAAGACAAGCCGGTTCATAGGAACAACAGGCCGCGTCGAAATGTTGTTACTGCGATATTCTGATGTGAAAATCATGTACAAAAGGCGAAAATACGGATTGCATTCGATGGAAAGACTGAACTAATTTATTTGATCGATGCTGAAAGCAAGTAAAACTGTATTTCTCCAGTTACAAGACATATAGTAATAAACTGAGAAGGAATTGATTCCTTTTTCCATAAGTAACAGGGACACACTGTATAAGCTGTTAATAAATTTGAATTTATCATTTTATGACTGAATCTTTCCTTTGGGTAGACACTCAAATTGAAAAAAAAAAACAACACGTCTTAGATTGTTTAATTGTGAGCGAGGTAACAGGTTGACCAATGTTACATAATTGCACGGAATTACTTCCCCTGCATACATAACATGAACTGAATCTTGCATTAGCTTCCCTTGCATTAGACATTTTAGTGTCAGTATACAACAGTTATGTATAAAATATGTTTCTTTTTAAAATTAAGTGTATACTGCAAGAAAAGATTTGCTTAGGTAAAAGGTAAAATATATTTAGGTTAAAAATCAATAAGTTAAGATTGTGATTAAAAATTTCATATAATTTAAAAACATATTAATTTTTGACCCCCCAAAATATCTCATCACAATAAAAACTCATGTTGATCTCGTAAACCAAGGATAACCCATGAAAACCTTCCGGTTTATTTCCAATTGGGTCCTTCAAAAATAAGTATAAACGTAATATAATTTATTTAATAAATTTTCTGATGTCAAAGTATTAATAGCAGGCGAAAATGGTAGCGCAATTGGTCTTTAAGGTGGAATCAATGTGATATCAGTTCTTTCTAATATCCAGTAAGTGACATTTAACTTTGTTGGTGATAGATTTGATGGAATCAGGAAGTGATTTCCAATCTTGGATAGCGTTATAAAAAAATGATGTTGATTCTGTGCCTTTAATCTTAGGTATTACAAAATTAAAGGGACTTGATCGGGTATTATATTGATGGTGTTCATTTATTTTTTCAAAGTTGTTTTTTTCAGATATGATGGACATTTATTATTAAAGATTTTATGCGCGTGGTTCAGTCTTAATTATTTTACTTTTTGCTCCACGTTCAGATATCTCAAACTTTGTAATTCCGGTGTTCCTATAGTCTCTCTTGGCCCGAAGTTTTTGATGAATCTTACTGTTTTATTTTCAGTCACTTGTAGTTTTTGTTTTAAAGGTTTAGATATACCTGCATACCGGGAGGAACATGAATAGTCAAAATGACATTGGATAAGAGTCATGTATAATGTTTTCCTTGTTTCCGATGACAGACAATTTGCTTTTCTGTACATAAAATTTAAACGAAAGTTAACTTTCCTAATGATAGAGTTTTCAGTTTTTTCACCATATAAATTTTGATCAATTTCAATACCCAAATATTAAATGCTAATCTGTGATTTTATAACATGACCATTACAAATAATTTGAAATTCCAATATTTTGGTTAATTTCCGCTTTGGTCCAAAGAGTATGCATTCAGTCTTACCAAGATGGAGGGATAATTTGTTATCAACAAGCCACAAGCTTCATGATTCAAGTTCTTTTCCGAATTTGTCGGCTATAAAATCAGAATCCTTATGTGAAAATAAAATAGTACTGTCATTGGCATACAAAAGAAGTTTACAATGAGGATTGATGCTGATGATCATATCATTCATGTAACAAAGAAAGACCAAAGGACCTAGAATACTACCCTGTGGAACACCACAAGTAATATTGGAATAAGTAGATTCTGTGCCATTGAAGATAACCAGTTGACTTCGTAATCTTTAATACGATTCAAACCATTTAACACTTTTCACACCTATCGCATGAAGCTTACTGCATAGGATCTGATGATTTACAGTATCAAAAGCCTTTTGCAGATCTATCAATTCATCACCATCTCTGTATATAAACCTTTAGCTGCTTGTGTTTGATATGATCAAAAAGATGAACAAGACATGTGTCAGTTGAATAAGCGCTTCTAAAACCTGATTGAAATTTGTATAGTAAATTATTTTTAATTAAATGATCTTCCAACTGTTTATATACTGATTGTTCTAAGAGTTTTGATATTAACTGGTCTGTAATTTCCGACTTCAGTTCTACTGTTCTTTTTATATAATTCTTGTTTATATAATGGTTTGACCTGTGCAGATTTTAAATCATCGGGAAAATTGCCGCTCGTTATAGATTGATTGATAATGAATGTTATAGGTTTGGTTAGTACATTCGCAGCATCCTTAATGAACCGTGCTGATATGTCGTCTGTTCCTGTACTTTTAAATGAATTAAGATGGCATATTTCTTTATAGACAAATTCGCTATCCTCGGCTTGTAGTACAATTTTCAACTGATAGGTGGTTACTCTTTGATAAAATTGTTTGAAAAGGTTTGAAGAGACGTTGAATATGTTAGGACATCGTGGCAACGATAGTGAAAAAAGTATTAAAAACATTTGCTATTTCCTTCCGATCTAAAACCTAGACCTTTCAGCTGTTGCCAACGTTTTTTTGGATTGTTTTTGTTTTCTTCTATTTTTTTTTTAGAAAAAAAATCTTCTTTTGATTTCTTTATTTCCCTTTGTACTTTATTTTTTAACTTACAATATTCAGAATATATGTATTTACTGTTTGATTTCTGATATAGTTATAACTGTTTATCGCGATCTCTGATGTTTTCTAGTATTTCTGATGTCAT
>MJUU01021413.1:63515-75288 GCA_002080025.1 Modiolus philippinarum
ATGGAGCAATTTTATCAAGAGATGAGTGGAAAATTTCTCTGAATTTCTTCCATGCTTTATTAACGTTTCTGCATAGATAGAGAGCAGACCAATCAGCATTTTCAAGTTGTTCGATAAATTTTTCTTTGGTATAATGTTTCATAGATCTCACGCGAACAATGCTTTCTTTACCTGTTTTTAATTTAGTTGTTTTCCTAGTGCAGAAGGTGATAAAATGGCCACTTATTCCAACTTTTAGAACTCCAGATTGACTTATTTTCTCCTCATTGTTACATAAAACATGATCAATCAAGGACGATGAGGAAGCAGTAATTCTAGTTGGTTCATCAATTAACTGTTTAAGGGAGAACATATTAGGCACATTATTGTAATTTTTAAGTAGTGGTGATATTTTATCCCTCGTACAAATATTAAAATCACCAAGAATGATTATTTCGCAATCCGGTCTAATTTGATTAAGAATGGTTTCAAATAGTTCTGAAAAGTTATTTTGTTTTGGTGACCTGTAGCAAGTACCTATAATAATTGGTTTTATCCTAGACGATCGTTAAGACAAAAGACCCGATTATCAGTTTTTGGCAGTATTTGGCCACAGCTTTAATTATTAAAATTTTCTTATACATTAATATTGAAAACATGAGTTATTAATTATCACTGTACTTTATAATAAAATATGTCTATATCTTCTATATTTTCTTCCACTATATATCTTCTACAAGTATATCAACTGTCATCATTACATATGTAAGTCTTCTAATATATGATTATGTCTATAAAGTATATATATGATGGTCGCCGCTCAACTACTATGGCAGACCATATCGACTAAAATATATCTCCAACAATCAGTTAACCCTGGAAATCAGAGGTTACCGAATGCTACAAGGAGAAGTAAATGAAGTGTATGAAAACTGAAGTTCAGTCCAGCGCAGCAAAATCTGCCACGATGGTCAGTTTGTTTCTTAGAGACAAACCGACCATACGCCACAGAGTGGGGTTAGCTGTGCAAGCTGTGCCAAATACGTTCCAGAAGCAAATAACCATATAATGCCATCCTATTATGAAATAACTTGAAAACAAAACGATTGTGTTCAAATTGATAATCAACATAGATTTTAATCAGAGTTTACTTTGTATTGGTGTGCATTTACTGAGGAAAAGTCCTTTTTCCTGTTGACAAAAAGAGTTCAAGACCCCCTTGTAAATTGTTTAAAAATATGTCATTACCTAGGGGGCTGAGATGAACCCCATCGAGCTTAAGGAATGTATTGTTAGGTTTTATATCAGGATAGCAGATATAACATCCCCCCTTTTTTAATATAAAAGTTGCCATAGTGCTATTCAAGCGCAGGCGTGTTTTTTCCATTGATTTTATATTTTCTGAATAACGCCACTTTTTCCTTGGAAGCATCTGAGACCAAATTAAAAAGTAACCAAGTGATTAATCTTTTCAATTGTCCTTGCAAAACACCTAACCTAATGTTGCCAATATCATTTGCTCCAACATGTATTACAATGAAATTGGGCGGATCCTCGAATTCTCTCATTACATTGATGTGCCTCCTCATGCCCATTACGACCATACCACCTTTTTCCTGCCAAAAAATTGATGTACCATATCTTTCCCCTAGGCCGAGATTGACACCTCCTGGACGTGCTCTAGCCGCAACAAAGGCATGCTTAATTATGGACGATCCAACAATCCAAACTGTTGATTTTTTACCTACAATTTATTATTTTAATCTATACGATATTTATTGACTATATACAGTACTTGGATAAGCACAGTATCTATAAAATAATCAATTTCCCCTATTCGTATATATTTAGTATATGAATCCGTCCTCCAACGCCCAAAACGCTTGATTTGTTCGTCTGAAAACCCTTCAATTGCCAAAGTAGTAGCCATGCCAATTCTGAACGAGTGGGATTTGTAACCAGCATTTCGTATACCGAGTGCGATGAGAGATTTTTTAAGCAGTGCAGTAAATTGATACCTTGTAAGCGGCTTGCCGTCAAAATGACAAAAGAGCGGACCCTTTCCCAACGGACGCAAATTTAAATATTCAGACAAAGTTGTAACTGGGCATGTAATTTTATTGACACCAGCAAATATTTTTAATGTTGTCCCTGTACCAAGTTGGTCAGTTTTTGATGAGGATAAATTGATTTCAACAGAGTTTGCTCTAATTTTAATATCTGAAAATTCCAGTGCATGACTATTAGACCCATTGTTAGTTACTGTTAGTTCTCCCACTCTAAATAAGCCGTGAAAAGCGAGTGTAAATGCAGCAGTAAACAACTTTGACTCAAAATTTGAACTGCAAACGATGGGCAAAGTGTTAATGATTTGGTATAAAAGGTGCCTAGTAATAGGTAACCTGGTATCTGGTTTTGACTTCAAACGTCGAATACCCGCCACCATTTTCGCAACTACGAATCTTTGGGTGTTATCTTCGTAGTTATTAAGTTTGTTAAAAAACCTTAAACCCGCAAGATAACAATTGACCGTTGAATATGACAAACCTTTCTTAAATAAGTAGGAAACAAAGTAAACAACATCTAGTAATGGAGCTGGCCATGCTTGTTCCAACATAAATTGGGATCTAAAACCTACAATCTTTTCTAAGGCTAGATTGTAACTCTTTAATGTACTAGGCGCTAAAGACATTTCAACTAAATGGTTGTTGTCAGCTTCCAAATTATTTCTAAGAACTTCATAGGGATCGGCGCAGGATTTTTGTCTGCCTCTGGTGCTATTGTCTTGAAACGGTCCATCTGAAAGCGAGACAAACAGTCTGCAATTAAATTTCGAGAACCTTCGATATGTACAGCCCTAAAACCCGTATTATTACAAAGTGTAAAAAGGACTAACGGTCTGATCAGCTTCATAACCGCTTTTGATTTTGACGTCCTTTTATTTATAACTGCAACGAGAGCTTGATTGTCGATTCTAAAAAGTATGTTTTTGTCCGAGAACTCTTTTTTCCATGTGTACAAGGCTAGAATAGTTGGAACTAGTTCAAGCAGCGTTATGTCTTTCATGATCTCTAGTGACGCCCAGTTGTGTGGCCACTGATATTGCGTCCAGTGTCCAGCAAAAAAGGGCGCACAGCCTAGCCCCGGATTCCCAGCAGCTCAATTGTTTCATTTGGTAACCATTGTGAATTTTGTAAATAACATTCGCCGTTGAAATCGTTTAAAAATTCTAACCATATTAAGGCATCCAGCTTAGCCTCCTTCGTAATTCTCAAAAAATTATGCGGCTTTCTATTTTTGACAGCGGACAGTGTATCGTAAAATCGTCTTTAAAATGCTCTAGCCGAAGGTAAAACACGGGCGCAAAAGGCCAATAAACCAACAATCGACTCAAACTCTCTCAATCGTATTTTTTATTGTTGAGGAGTTTGAATATATTTAATCTCAGTTTCACAAGCTTAGTCTCAGGTATCCTTACAACCATTAACTCGGTGTCAATTTCAATGCCTAAAAATGTTAATATTGTAGTAGGTGGCACTGTTTTGTCTTCTGCAATCGGAACCCCTAGTTCCCGACATACATTATTGAATGTTGACACCAATTTTTTGCATTCCCCTGTTTGATTCTTTCCGGCAAAAATAAAATCATCTAAATAGTGGTCAAGAGTATCTAAACCGGCTTCCTCTTTTACTGTATAATGTAAAAATGTCGAGAATTTTTCAAATAAAGAATAGGAAATAGCACATCCAAATGGGAGGCACTTATCAATATAGTACTTCCCGTCAAACATTATCCCGAGTAAATCAAAATCGGCATAGTTAATTATTAGTAGGCGAAATGCACTGCTAACGTCCATTTTTGCGATTTTTGCAGATTTACCTAGTGACGATAACATTTTTAAGATACTATCCATAGAAGTGTACCTTACTCTACAAAGCTGGGGATCTATAAAGTCATTTACGCTTAAATTCTCGGGATACGACAAGTGGGTTATTAAACGCCAGCCTTTACCTTAATCCTACAGGTGAAATTCTCAAATTTGAGATGGGTTTTTGCCGAAATGGACCTAACATTCGACCTAAAGATACCTCCTTATTTAACTTATTTAAAGTTTCATTTTTGTGAATTTCTGCAGAAATAAGATTTTTTGACCACACTGAAATTCGAGGTCCAACATAGTTTAAACGAAAGCCATTCTTAAACCCTGAATATAACAAAGATGCATCCTCATTGTTAGGATAAGAAAGTAAGTATTTTTGCAATGTGTGAAGATTAATTGGGGTGTAGCCTCTGTGCCACAACTGCTCCTGGATTTCTTGCTCTGACGGTTGTTTGTGGATATCTGAAAATAGAACTGTTTCTGTGCGGTTGCATCTGAGCTCTTAACTGAAAACGAGGTCTACTAAAATTGGTATACTGGCCATAATTATTGACATTGTTATGAAGTACCTGATTACTTGTGTCTGGCTTATTAAATGTGTTTGGTCTAGTGCATGATAATATAGGATGTGCACCATAACATCGGATACAGCAATGACTATATGTACAGTTAAGTCTGCTACATGTGCCATTATAATTAAATGCATAACATTTGTGAATCTGGTTAGTGGTATTATAACCTGGAAATGTAACACTTGAATGAATATACAAAAGCCATAATTCTAGATCTATGTTACCCCATGATAAATTGGGATTTCTTGCCATTTTTAGGCGAAATTGCTCATCATATTGTCTCCAGCCCATGCTACCTGCACCACAACGTTTAGCCGCTAGTCTTATAGAGTTCATATATTTAAGAATTTGTAAAAATGACTGAGGGTGTGCTGAACAATATATGCTAATAAACACCAAAAATGCATCGGTCCACATTTCAATATTATTGATCTTTTGATTCTGTTTTTGTTGTAAGACCAACTCCCCTGATATTAGAGATAGTGTATGTTTTCCCGATGACGACTGAATGTTGGAATTCTGCAATAATGGTGCCAGATCAAGATATTCACCCTTAATGATCTTATCCTTATGTGATTGTGTCACATGACAGCCTAGGTCATCGTCGGCTTGACATGTAAGGGAGGGACCCCCAATACTTAAATTGTGATGTGTATTGATATTGATAATACCTTCAGGCTGGTGACTGGTCAAGTCAGATGCTCCAGTTATTGAGATTACATCTGATGAATTTCCTTCTGCTGAGACGGGAACAAGGGGAACGGGCATTGGATTAGACACAACAGTGACAGCTGTAGTAGTTCTGGCAGGTACTGTTGGTTGGCTTGTCGACACTGGTGGGTTTAACTTTCGTCTTGCTGCCGCTGCTACACCTTCATACCTGGCTGGTGGGGCTGGCCTTTTCCTTTTGGAACGTCGAAGCATAATGATCTACAATATATAGCATATAACATGCAATCTTTATTAATATTACATGGACCAAAATGCATAAAAGACCAATTTATCAGTATGATAATTCCCAGATATGCTTGTGGTATGCCTTTGAACTATTATTTGAAATAATTGCCACATAAAACCTTCGGTACTTCACTCAAAAATTTCAGGAATTAGATGTAATAAAATTCGGCAAAACGTTCAATTATTGAGGGGGGGGCAGGACCTTTTTCGGGATGTCGGGATTGGATGTTTTTAAGCCCGGGATTTCGGGATTTTTATGATTTAAGCCCGGGATTTCGGGAAATTTATTTACCGGGAATCAGGATTTCATCAGTCTTTAAGTTTCTTTGTAGTTCGGGATTTCGGGATTTAGAAAAAATAAAGTCGGGATTCCGGGATCAGACCCCCTCCTGCCCCCCTCATTATTCTTCAAGAGAGAATTGGGAAATAAAATGACGATCAAACATACATATTCTTAAACGATTCCGACTTTTTGTACCTCAAATAAGTTTAAGCTGTGACCGCTAGTGGGAATGTCAATCCCCCACGTTGTGGGAATGTGCGTACCTTACGTTTCGTTTGTTTGTCGATTCAAACGGCAACAAATGGTGAATATAATTGGAAAATATTCATACCTGATACTGAATAAACCAGTGTAAGAAAATTTTAAGGAACAAAATGCACTATTACTTCACGGATGGCAAGGATAAAAGTTTTAAAACAAATATTTATCAAACCAATATCTTCTTTTGTGCCTTTGGCGTACGAGGATATTACGTTAGAATGACGTCACATCTAATGCCCCACAATTTGTTTTCCGTTTGATCGCACTATACAACCAAGTACCGATCTCTACGGATAACGGATTTAAAAATTAATTTTAAATCTTATTGATTTGAGTAAGAGAAGTTCAATCCAAAGCGACTCCAAGTCATCAACCACTAAATCTTTAAAATTTCAAATTAATTTACAGTTTGCACTTTTTGTATATTTAATTTCAAATAGTTAAGATAAGAGGAAACACCTACAATGGCCGAAAGTTAGAATCACATGGCACAAACCACAAAGGAGCTGCACAAGAAAACATCAATAAAGGAAAAAAGGACAAACGTAAACAACGATAGGAACTCGGAATAGCCGACTTGGTACCGGCACTAGCAAAAGCCATCGGTATGGTTAAACCGGTTAATGGGCATCCAAATCTCCCTTTTCTCTATACTGTTTCCGTATAGTATGATAGACATACAAATGAGTGGGCATAGATTTTAAGCAAGAAAAGAAAAGAATAAGGCAAAACGGAATTGGTCAAAGAGTGCCCGTATTGATTTGGCTACGTTTAATGGTTCATGGTCATTGATGCTTACTCAAATGATCAACATCATTCATATTGGTATGACAGATGCATTTTCAGATGGCAACTGTAATGCATGCTTGAGTGCTTTCTGTGACCTGGTTTTACGTACGAGTAACTAGGTAATGTAGAATGGTAGAGTCCATAACCGTTTACTGACAGTCTCTCATCAGCAATATTGGTTTGCATGATGCATTTTGGGGTGTCAACCGCAATGTATGCTTTGGATGCTGTCTGTGGTCTATATTCTTTTGCATGAGCGACTTGATAAGTGAAATGGCGAAAGTCTTTTACAGCGTACTGACATAAACATAGAACGTAATAATATGGAGTAAATGCCTGACATGTCCAAATGCAACCAAATTGGTATGTTACATGAAATAAAGCGGACAACAGGAAACATCTACAATGGCTGAAAATTATAATTACATGTCACGATCTGCAAGGGAAAGTTCTACACAGGAAAAACACAAATCAGACAAAAGACAAACGTAAACAACGATAGGAACTCGATAGGAATGATAGGAAATACATGCATTTTTGGGACAACAGCTTCAATGCATTTTACAGATTCTGTTACCATTCTACCTAACCAAATCGTTCGTGCGTTGTGGCATAATTTTGGGTCCGGGTCCACTACGGGTCCGGCCGGATACAAAATGTTAACATTCTGTATCCGGCTTCTCACTATAACTTTGGGTCCGGGGGTCAGTTATTTTCTCTGAAATTAGATTTTCGCTTAAAAAATCAATGGATGAAATATTTGACTGTTTCAACGAGAGGTATCAATATTTCTAGTATCCCCAACCAGAGCCCGAGACATTTCTTCCGAGCTGGAAAATAAGAAAAAAAAACATAAATAACTATCTTGTTTTAGGATGTTTGCAAAAAATATTTGTTTCATTAAAAAGTAATTTGATATCTTTCCACATTTTTTCGATAATTTAATTAACTTTTTTTATTTTTTACTAATAAATTGACGAATAAGTATTCGGAAAACTTGGTCTCAGGAAGGGAAATAACCCTTGTATTTTGTTGTTTGTTTGCATTTACCTGGATGAACAGGTAAAAGACCACTATCCAAAATGAAATTTTATGATTAAAATTAATTCAATCCATTATTTTATTCATTCAAAAGTAGTTATTTATTTATTCATTATTTATTTTTATTTTTTTTTATAGCTATCTAATTGTAATTACCTTTATCATATTTATTTTATTTGTCTATCTATTTATTTGTTTATTATTTACTTATCTATTTTTTTTTATTATTGTTTGGGTAGATAATTCTCTGTTCTAGACCCGAATGCACCGATCCTTTCCACTGAAGCTTTTATTTCTTACTACCGCATCACAGTCTGTGATACAATCCGATGCACAGTATTTAAAAAATGGCACCATGCATATTTTGTTATCTAGGCTGAGAGATATAAAAAATTTGATACAAAGCATGTCCATGCAAAATTTCATGGAGATATCATTATTTGTTAAAAAGTTATGTTCGAAAAACATGCCAAAAATGTCTGGAGTGCAACACTTTATGCGACATTCTTTACCATTAGTTTTTTAAATACATATGAAATAGAAAATAATGATATCTGCTTAAAAGTAAGACTTTTCACTTAATGTTTAACATCTTGAGTTAGGAATTTAATATCGGAATATTAGCAAATGTTTTGCTGCAGTTGGCACAAGAACATTTGGAGTCCGATGTCTGGAGTGCAACAGCAAAAATAGAAAAACTGCAAATAAATGAATACTGTAAAAATTCTATCTATGAAAAATCACATATCTATTATGATTAATGTAAAGAAATATCAATTACATATGAAAAATATGATATTGAATATTTTGATAACAACACCACATCCTGATAGGTCATTAAATACATCCACCCTTGTCTGTCAGGAGTGCAACTTTTGAAGTTTAATAAGTCCCCTTTTCCTGTATATTGATATCTAACCCACTATTGTTCTTTGTTTCAGACAACATTGCTTTAAGATCATTCATCCAAGAATGGAACCTTTTTTTCAGACAAACACCTATTATTTAATTGAAAGCAATGTTTCTGTTGTCTGGAGTGCAACAGTATTTCTAGTTTATTAATGCTTATGTTTAATAGATCAAATGAAAATCTAAGCATCAAATAATTATTATTTGAAAGAGAGTAACTATTTCAACAATTTAAAAGATCAACTGGGTCATTCTTTTAATTTCAGACTCTCTTTGTAGGCGCTTAATAGCAAAATTAAGTTCATTTTTAAAGAAATGCTCTATTTATTTTGTCTACTGACTGATATTTCAGGAAATTTACCACAGTTGGAACTGGAATCAAAATTCCAAAAGCTTATTGCACATTTAGAGACTATATGCAAAAATTCTGCAACAAAATTACAATTCTGCAACAAAATTACAATTAGAGCGCTAAGTCGAAAGACACATTGATAGGAAAATAGGAAACTGGCGGTAGATATATGTTATATTAGTGCAAAATAGTACAAAGAAATGGCAAATATTGAAAAATGGAGTAAATATTGTAAAAAGGGGAGGGACAATAGGGGCATAATACAGGGTCCTGTCCTCAAGCACCTGTGTTCTGAAACAAAATGAAAACAAAAATGTACGAAGAGTTCTCGTCACACGCCACATGTGTCAAAATCCACATCTTGGGACCTTTGTCAAAATCGAAATCTTGCGCCACTTGTTTGCATCAATATTAAAAGATCAAACATTGGAAAGCTTATCGCGCATCTACAGAAATCTACAACAAAATTAGATCCCTAAATCCAAAACTGTCCGAGGAGTTTGCGTCACATGTGTCATGATCGATATCTTGGGGCTTCTTGTAAGAATCAACACCAATATCAAAAATCCGCAAACTTATTTCAAATATGCAGCATATGTGCAACAATTCTATAACAAAATTAAAACCTTACTTCCAAAAATGTAGAAGCAGTTCCCGTCACATCGTGATGGGGAGACGACTCGAAAACAATATCCCAGAACTTTCTTGAGAAAGTGCGGGGAAAATATATCACAACGAAAAATATCCAAGCTGTTCAATTGCCAAAATACTACAATTATTAATTTTTCCTTATTTTTTAAAAATATGTTATTTGTTGTTTTTATTTAGGTGGTCTGTTTACTTATATATGTTTTTATTGCATAATAAACACATTTTCTTAAAAATAATTGTCTCTTCTGAATAAAAGTTTAACAAGTTTTACATAACTAATTACTTAATGACGTTTCAAATCATTCAATGTCAATTATTTTATTACGTAATTATGTTATTATTTTATGACTTCATTTATGGGATCTTTTACTATATCAAATATGCCAGTAATGATACCATTTTTGTTGTGCTATTTTATACCTGGTAAGCTGGTTTGGAAGAGACGTGCAAGCGAAAACTCTTGATGTTTTGGTCTTGACAAAATTATTTTTATCTTTTCATATTAGTCAGTAATATCTATCATTCATAAGTCTTTAATCTATTGTTTTTGCCCCGGACCCAAAATGTTAAGATTCTATATCCGGTCGGATACATAAACTGGGCGGACCCAAACTTATACGGGCGGATACAGAATAATAGATACCCGGACCCCAAATGTTAACATTCTGTATCCGACCGGATACGTAAATTGGGCGGACCCAGAATTATACGACAGCGTCAAATGTAGGTCAAAACAGCATCCAAAGCATGCATTACAGTTGTCATCCCAAAATGCATCTGTCTTACCAACATGATTGATGTGGGACATTTCGTTGCACTTGAATGGACCTTAGCCCAGACATTCTTCCTAACCGGACACTGACAACAACGACGCCGCGGACGCTACAGGAATCACTTAAGCCCCCCCCCTTCACTTCGTGAGGTAAGCCTTTAGAGAAAGGTGGATGAGCTGAGAATTAAAATATGCTGTGTGGTAGTTTACTTTCCAAGACTATTATGGCCAGATGCGGCCATTTCGCGTTTTCGTGTTTTCTACTTTCACTTTCCACAAAGCGAAAACGCAATATCGAGAATGCGAAAACGCGAAAGCGAAATCACGAAAACGCGAAATGTATTTCACTTAATGTTTGGCACGCGATAGTAACAAAAATGCGGTATACCTAGTATTTCGAACGGAAACTAGGGGTTTTCGTGCGAAATACTAGGTATACCGCACGTTAACCATGGGTTTCCGATCGGTATACATAGTTTTCGGCGAAAACCCAAGTTTTCGATTGAAATTGAACGGAAACTAGGGGTTTGCGACGGAAACCCAGAGTTTCCGATCGGTATCGTTGATTTGGGTTTAAAACGAAAACGCTATTCATAGTTTTAGCCAATCAGAAACGAGAAACGGAAATCGCTATTTGATATTTAACGTTCGTCCAATCAGAAACGGAAAACGGTATTCAGGGTTTAATTAAACCAATCAAAATCGTTTTTTCTGTTTATCGCTTATATTTCTCTCTTTTTTATTCAATTTCGTATCTTTTATTTATTTTATCTATTTTGATATTATAAATTAATTATCAAATAGAGTTGTACCTTTGACAAATTTAGGTGCGAATGGATATCAGATTTGCGAGTCCTGAGAAGATTCGATCTCGACTGTCTCAATTCACCTTCACCAGTTAAAAGTTGTGAAATATCGCCGTTTTAGACTTAGTTTAAAAAGAATATTCAATTTAACTAATCTCTAGAGTAAAGATTTTTTATTTTCATATAACTTGATGTGTACTGTGTTTCGAAATTAAAAAAAAAATCATGAGATTTTGTATGAAAAATAAAATAAATGATTTGATAAGCAGGTAAAAAAACAAAAACTCGGTCTTATAAATGATCAAAACAATTCAGTAATTTAAAACTTTTACTTCATCATATCCTTTCCAAGGAGTTTTATAATTTGGAAGTTAAAAATTTCATGAATTTTAGCATTTAAGAGGAATGAAAAGTATAATTTTAAGTTTACGGTTTAAACTTACTCTATAAAAATGACAAAAACAATAAAGTGTTTGAAAATTTTACTTCATGATATCCTTTCGAAAGAGTTTGATATGTTG
>MJUU01021414.1:0-20440 GCA_002080025.1 Modiolus philippinarum
AAAACTTATTATTATTTGACTTCCTATAAACAGGAGTAAATGTACAAATGATGGGCAAATCACAACACTGCTTAGTTAATTTTGGCTCGTTGAAATATTTCGGGAGTTTTATTCTTTCAATTGATGAGAAAAATTAGTAAGTATCAAAACATTTTAAACGAACTTTTTCTTTGGAAACTTTTAAAAAGGTTAAAAAGCAATTAGCTGTTTACGAGTCACGTCATATCTAGATATCAAATGTTCATATCTTCTGTAAAACTTCTTAAAAGTATTTAATAATTCATGAAATCCGTAACCTTGTTGCAAAAGTTTGGAGGTGAGAGTAAGGTTACACTTATTAAAATCGTCAAGGGTAGAACAAGCGCGAGCGAATCGTACAAGTTGAGAAGTATACACCCCGTAGGATGGAGCTAGGGGAACGTCGCCGTCAAGAAAGGAGAAATTAGTAATAGGAAAATCAAAATCATCCCTTTTTTCACAAATTTTAGTTTTTATTTTAACAGAGTTAATGCTGGTACTTAGATCCAGAAAAGGGCAGTATTCAGAATCATTGTTTGCTTTATTAAGTTTCAGTTTTTGTTGGTAAATGATGTTAACATAGGCTAAAAACTAAGGATTGTCAATAGTAAGGATATCGTCGATGTACCTACTATTATCATTAAAAATAGAAATTAGTTTATCACTGTTTGGTACAGGTTTATTTTGTAGTTTGTTTTTTTTTTCGTTAAGTCCCTTACGTAACAGAACAGAAAAAGGTCTGTAATTAGAGGTGCACAATTAGTACCAATATGGATTCAAATGATCTGATGATAGACATATTTTTGGAAAAATGCGAATGAATATTTTGTATTGGTGGAAATAAATATTATGTTAAGATGACCATACGAATAATTCTAAGCAAATTCACCAAAAGAAAGCCCCCTCCCCCTTTCTAGTCAGTAAACACAAAATTGAAAAATGATTAAAATACACATAGTACATCTCTATATCATATTCAATTAATGATTTGTATAGTGTCTTCCGAGTGTCTCACTGTCTATAAAACTTTGTCGTATCAAACAAACCCTTTTTTTTAAACTACGTGCATCCATACAGTACTACTACAAGAATCAATCTTGACTCATTGGTTATTTTCTATCAAAGATTGAAAAATAAATAAAATCCTATTTTTAACTTTTCTGAATATGTTCACATATTATGAATAATAATTATGTTCATGGAGTAATAGATTGACCCTATAAAATGTTTGACACCTCTAAATCAACTAAAACTTAACTCCTTGTCATACAAATGTAAACTCCTTCTCTCTAATTTTATGACTAGAAAATACTTAACATTTTTTTAATAGTTTTCCTATTTTTCATCTGTAATCCATAGGTATATTTTTATCACAAACAAAACACAATCTCTATAATTTGAAACAGGACTTCTGTCGTCTGATAATTATAATTTCTAACAACCAGATACTTTAGTGATCAAATTTCAGTTTACAGCATATAACCATAATAGATAATATGACAAGCAGACCATATGTCATTTTAAAGAGAAGCTCGGACATTCAATTGGTAAATGATGTAAGGTTTTTGTAATTGACCCTTACATTTTCAGATGTAAAACATATCACCTAAATATTATAGAATTGGTCCCAAGTTTATATGTCTTACCAATTTAGATATCTTTTTAGATAAATGCTCCAAACATTGTTACAAAAAATTTCCGAGGGCATAACCTTCAAACGGTTCATCTCAGAATATTGATCCAAATTTACCAAATTACTGTCATGTCCTACTAACATTTCTCCCATTACACTTCATTACCTATCTATAACGCTTTTCGAAATATTTCAGGAAACATATTAAGCGCGTTTCCACAAAAAACTACCTTCCAATGTGACGGAGTGGTTCAAGACGGTGAATAACACATCCATCACCATTTCCCAGCCACTCCGTCAAATTTCATTGCTGATCATCTTTCCATTTAGCAAATAATGTGATCAGCAAAAAAAATTGAATTACAATAAGTTCTTTCAGACTAGAGTCGGAAAAGACCTTAATGATAAAAATAGATGGGCGTTATAACAAAATTACCGAACAGAATTGTAAAGAGCCAAACAGACATAGCAGCTGTAATACAACCGGAAAAACTGTCAACCGCAATGGTCCTGACTTGGTACAGTAGAAATGGTTCAAAGGAAATGTAAGGTTTAACCGGTTTAATGACCCAACAAGCCTCCCCTACCATTACAATAGTGTACGGTAGCAACTTAAAAGCAACTGATGTTGAAAGGTTCGTTGACAGTAAAAAGAAATAATTATTCTAGTGTTCAGTAAAAAGCGAATTTTGAATCACAGTTGTTTTTTAATAGTAGAACATATCAATGAAGATGGTGAATATGAAAAAAAAATTAGGTCAAGAATGTTGGAAATAAAAGCAATGCAGAAAAATGTATTTTTTCTACATAGTAAAGAAGTTGGTTAATCCTGTTACTCTCTTAACCAAAACCAAATAATGACTAATAGAAGTTGTCACTCAGGGTAAGAAAAAAAGCTAATCCATTCTTCGTTCAGCATGTTTAGATGTCAGAGGATATATATTTCCAGAAAACACAAAATGTTTATACATATCTCTTAAAAACAAACAAACCGACAAAAAAAGCCGAAAGGTGACATTTTTACGACTCCCCTATGTTTGCTGTTTCTTAAGTAATTAATATCAAAAAGTGACCTGGACAAACATTTGGGGTGAATAAAGAACAGCATAACAAGTTTCAATATAATGTATTTTATGAGCGGCGAGCATTATTTTTCAGGAATGTTTCAGGTTGCACCCCTCTCATTTTTTATCAAAGAGCTGATAGAGTACAACCTTGAGGAAATTAAGAACGCCAATTTCAGACAAAGATAAAATTTTTCAAGAATCTTTTGTCGTTAGATCCATACAATCCCTAAAATTGAGAAATTGTATTTAATTCAGCACGACATAATGGGATTTTAAGCCAAGTGCACAATTTTAAAAATAAGGCCTTGAATTTTCATTTAATTTTAAAACTTTCGGGTATGAAAATCGTATCAAGAAGTTTCATTTCTTTTTAAAATATATGACGTTTCAAACAAAATGCAAACGTCAGATTTTTGACGGGAAACGTTTCCGAATTTCATTTTTTTCTCAGTGTCTTATGACAAGTTTTGCAGACCCAATTTACCGTTTCTATACAAAAACAAATGTGGTAAAAAATTAAACTTTCATTACTTATTTATGGTTCGATATTGCAGAACCATAGATCTGTTTGCTTTCCTTTGGGATTTCCACCAAAGATGAAGACACTGAACTCACCTCCTTGTACTGGATACCAAAATTACACAAATGCCCATACAAACAACGGTACATCGCTGGATCTGCTAAATGTTCTACAAAACCTATTTCTAAGCTATTAACATCCATCTTGACAGCCGTAAAAGTGGGCCTTCAAGAATATTGTGATACTAGCTTTTAAAGAAGTGGTGTAAATGAAATGTGGATATAGAAAAACTCTAAGGATCTGCTTGACATCTAAAAATCGAGATCATTATCACACTGTAACAGCATTAAAACTTTTGCCTTTTCCACGCTTTATACTACAATTCCCCATGAACAACTGAAATCACGGCTGAAAGATATAATTCATAGATGTTTCTCCCGCAAGAACGGCGAACAAAGATATAAGTACATTCTTATAGGCAGAGAACAAGCATACTTTGTGAAATACGACTCAGAATCACAGAAAAAATATACAGAGGAAGAAGTGATTAAAATGTTAGAGTTTCTGATCGATAATATATTTGTCCAGTTTGGAGGACTTGTTTTTCAACAGACTATCGGAATTCCAATGGGCACAAACTGTGCACCTGTTTTAGCCGATCTATTTCTCCACTCATATGAAGCTGAATTCATCGAAGGGCTTCTTCAAAATAAAGATGAAAAACCGAGTTTTACGGTCGACATCACTATCTTGTGGACCGCTATGAGATATCTGTTTCCCAGATGACAACAGATCTTTCTCTTTGCCACTAAAGTTTGATTTTCCTCTACCGGATTTGACTTTACTACCGGAGCTGACATGTTCAACACGGCGGGTGTCTTATAAGAAGCAGGAGATGCTTACTCTACCGGTGCACCTGATCTCACCCATGGTTTATATTTGGTCCGTGTTGTTCATTTTTGTATATGTGTGTGTCTTCATTTTCTTTTCTGTGCCGTGCTCATGTTATGTCTTCGTTTCTTCGTTTTTCCGACGTTGCCATTGTCCTTGGATTGTTCTTTTCAGACTGACTGTTCGGTTCTCACTTACATGTACTTTATTTCGTTGTTGACATTCAATTATTTATGAGTTATTGATAGCAAAAAGTAGGCAACTTGAAACCTTTCATATTTACATTTACTTCATTACATCTATGTAAACCTTAAATCCTGGAAAGTAAGAGCCTTTACGGAAGTTGACCGCTGGGGTCGATCATAATATATCTTTAAGTCTATGTAAAATCGTATCGACGTCTATACAGACATTATTTGTATAATATTTTATTCTTTTCCATTAAATGTCAATTTTATATAAGTTTTATCATTTTAGTGCATCCAACGAAAGACACATTGGAGACAGTTTTCGACGTCAATGATAAAGGGGAGTTTAACATCTCTGTAGCTTTTCAGAAAGTATACCCCAGACCGAAGTGCACTTTAACTATAGATGTAAGTAACTATTTTCATTTTCAGTTACATAGATTTTCATTTTAAAATAGAAATCACATGTAGAAAAATATGCTGTAATTGTACTTATATTCTTATTTGAAGTTAAAATAATACACTTTTGGCTGCAAGATATGATTAATTTTGGGGGTGGGCTCGTTACCAAAGTCATTTCCAAATGAAACATTTTTCCACCAATATTAAGATACTTTAATGTGCCAGAGAGGATTTCCGGGCTTGTCAATGTCAATGTATTTCGAATGCTATTTTTCCCCGTTCTCTTTCAATGGTGAGCGGTGTGGCAAATTTGTGAAGCCAGGATATTTATCTACGGGTCAGAGGGTCAGAAAATTCTAGCCACTTAGAGGCAAGATTTTTCCATAAATAGACGATCGAGGCAATAAATTCTTTTGTTTATTTTATATATTTTTTTTCATTTTAAAGGAGGTATAGGTCAGAACATTTATTTTAATATTTATTTAGGCTAGAATGTTTATTCAGAAAAACTGCCGGGTATTACTTACAACTAATCAAATAGTCGTCCCCTAAATATACTGTGTATTGTAACATAAGACCATTCAACAATTAAATACTTTATATTGAGACAAGATAGCATACAGACAAGAACTGGCAGTTCATAATCCAACGAAATGGAAAAATATTATAATTAGGCATCAGAAGAAATCTCTGAATGATAAAAACAAGTACCGAAATTGCAATACAATGTTGTTTTGCAGAATGTCATTTCGATATTTAATTATCAATGAAAAGTTCTGGAGTTAATGAGTCTCTACCAGTACATGGTAAAACAAAGCTTTGGAACAACGTTTTTATTGTTGTTTGTCAACGTTAAGTCACCATGAGACAAACAACAATAAACTCTGCTCAACCTCATTATAAGTTCAAGACGGCTCTTGCACCAGTTTGGGTGGAATAAATTGATAATTGTTGAACAACTCTACATCCATTTTTTCTACTTATTGATGCGGGAATTTCATTAGCATATGTTATTGTCCTCTGTTCATTTACTCCACATCCTTTCGTAAAATATTTAATACAGGAGTTTGTCTTTTAATGCAGTGTGGAGTTGGTGAAACAATTCTGTCTCAATTTAGGTTGGATATGATTTGCCACGATTTGGGATTTATAATTCCGCCTTTCCTCGTTTTTGCTTCGGTATTCGTTTGTCGATGTATTCCCCATGTTCAGATATACTCTCTCTATTTTTCTTAGATATGGTGTACTTGAACATGAGATTATATCTCATGTGTACACTTTGTTTATACGCATTTTTGGAATTGTGAATTTCCTTTGTTTGGGTTCTAGTGCTGCTGATGAGAAATTGATTTCCGAAATTGCCATACAACTCACTAAAATCAAGTACAGTTGAAGTTAACATATGTGTTATGGTCTCATAGAATAAAAAAGATAACAGGAAACACCTGCAATGGCCGAAAAACATAGCCACATGCCACAAAGTAAATAGGAACTGCACAAGAAAAAAAACCCACAATAAAAATACAAACGTAAACAACGATAGGAACACGGGACAGCCGGACTTGGTACCGGCACTAGCATAAGCCAGCGGTGGATTAAACCGGTTTACGAATACCCAAACATCCTCTTTCTCTGTCCCGTTTCCCTATAGTATAATAAACATACGAATAAAACCCATACAGGTAGACTACTAACTACATGACCACAATCTAGAAAAGAAAAATGGGGGAACAAAACGTTATTTTGAAAGATGGGTCAAGGAGTGCTCGCCGCTAAACTGCCGGCTAGCTCAAGGAGCTATATCATATCCATTTACTCCATAGCCTTGCGTAATATAATTAACTGGCAAAATGTTCCGACCATCGTGCCTATCCGTTGCCCGACAACAAGACACATTGCTGACAATCATAACACACAAACAACCGCAGGGTACTCACTAATTAAATTGCAAGAAAACTTGGCATTACCAAATAGTGAAATGATAGCACTATAATCATAATGGTAAGAATAACATTAGAAATTACAAAACAAAAAATTATAAACGAAATAGCAAAATTTGAAAGTATGATAGTGTATCAATATTACAAGATTACGATATTCAAGAACAATAGAACTGAAATAAGTAGATGGCATACGATGTCTTTTTTTAAAGATTAAAATCAAACATTTGGTAGACATAGAGTCAAAACATGAAGAAATGAAAGATAAAAAAGTGCTAATTTGAGAAACATGATGATACTGTAGCTAGTCAAAAACATGAAGAAACTAGATGTTGTGGGAAACGACAGCTATCCCCGTACTCCCTGTTTGACACAGAAAACAGTTATTATACACCCTTGGCATATTTTTTTCATTATTTTTTAAATCTACCTATTGATAGTCATAAATGTTACTAAAAGAATTCTAGGATATATGGTTGCTAAGTAGAATTCCAAAAAAATAAGTGGTCTTTGAGACTTTCAGGAAATTTACCAAGATTGGAATCAATATTTTTGAAATCCAGTTGATGAAAATGTTTTTCCTAAACTGAATAAACAATTTAAACTACACACACATTTTAAGTATGGTTGCTAGGTAGAATTCCCCCAAAAATAAGTGGTCTTTGAGACTTTCAGTAAATTTACCAAGATTGGAATCAAATATTTTTAAAATCCAATTGATGAAAATGTTCATCCTAAACCACACAAACATTTAAAGTATGGTTGCTAGGTAGAATTCCCAAAAATAAGTGGTTTTTGAGACTTTTAGGAAATTTCACCAAAATTGGAATCAAATATTTTTGAAATCCAATTTATGAAAATGTTCGTCCTAAACTACACAAACATTTAAAGTATGGTTGCTAGGTAGAATTCCAAAAAATAAGTGGTCTTTGAGACTTTCAGGAAATTTACCAAAATTGGAATCAAATATTTTTGAAATCCAATTGATGAAAATGTTCGCCCTAAACTACACAAACATTTTAAGTATGGTTGCTAGGAATAATTCTAAAAAATAAGTGGTCTTTGAGACTTTCAGGAAATTTACCAAAATTATAACCGCCTTTCAGAATCCTAAGTTATCAGAATTTTGTTTTTTACCAAACACTTGTCAGAATATAAGATTATATGCCAAAATTTAAACTAGAGGATGAAATCCCCCGCGTAGCGTACAGATTTAAAAGAGGTTTCTTAGTGTGATGTTTGTGTCTGTAAGACACATATGATGCCCCCGCAAACTATATTTTAGCTGTGTAACCTCTGTGTCAAAAAAAAAGAAATACTACTTAGTTCACCAATGTCAATGTTTTCAGAAAAATACTCCAAAATCAAGGGCACTTCTGTAATATATGTACAAATGATTTACAAAATAAAAACTTCCTTCCATCAAACTGTTGGAGGTCTTGGCCAGACAAACCATGTACTCTCTATGAGAAAATTGCAAAAAGGGTTATATTCAGCTATGTATATTTTTAGAAAAATACCCCCCAAATAAAAATCAATATCAAAATGGACATCTTTGATATACATGTATGTACAAATAATTTGTAAAATAAAAAGTTCCTACCATAATAACTGTAACACGGACAAACTGTGTACCTTATATGAGAAAATAGCAAGAAGCAAGAAACGGCTAAGTTCAACAATGTATATTTTTCGGAAAAAAAAGACCAATATCAAAATCAATACTAAAAGGCACATCTACAATATAAGCCCAAATGATCTGTAAATATAAAAACTTCCTACCATAAAAACTGTAAGAGATCTAGGCCGGACAAACTGTGTACCCTATATGAGAAAATAGCAAGAAACGACTTAGTTCAACAATGTATATTTTTCGGAAAAAAGGACCAATATCAAAATCAATACTAAAAGGCACATCTACAATATATGCCCAAATGATCTGCAAAATAAAAACTTTCTACCATAAAAACTGTAGGAGGAACAGCCCGGTCAAACTGTGTACCCTGTATGTCAATTCATAAAAAAATGACCAAGTTCAACAATGTATATTTTCCGGAAAAACAGACCAATATAAAAATCAACACCAAAAGGCACATCTACAATATATTCCCAAATGATTTGTAAAATAAAAACTTCCTACCATAAAAACTGTAGGAGATCTAGGCCGGACAAACTGTATACCCTATATGAGATAATCACAAAAAAGGACTAAGTTCAACAACGTTTCTTTTTTTTTGGAAAAATGGACCAATTTCAAAATCAATACCAAAAGGCACATCTACAATATATGCCAAAATGATCTGTAAAATAAAAACTTCCTACCATAAAAACTGTAGGAGAAACAGCCTGGACAAACTGTGAAACCCTCTATGTAAAATTTGTTAAAAATGACTAAGTTCAACAATGTATATTTTCCAGAAAAACAGACCAATATCAAAATCAATACCAAAAGGCACATATACGATGTATGTCTAAATGATCTGCAAATTAAAAACTTCCTACCATAAAAACTGTAGGAGATCTAGGCCGGACAAACTGTGTACCCTATATGAGAAAATAGCAAAAAACGACTAAGTTCAACAAAGGATTTTTTTCGGAAAAATGGACCAATATCAAAATCAATACCAAAAGGCACATCTACAATATATGCCCAAATGATATGCAAAATAAAATTTTCCTACAATAAAAACTGTAGGAGAAACAGCCCGGACAAACTATGTACCCTGCTGCGGACGGACGGACAAACGGACGGACGGACAGACGGACGGACGGACAAGGGTAAAACAATATGCCCCCGACTTATCGTCGCGGGGGCATAAAAAATATGTGTCTTTGACATTTTCAGGAAATTTACCAAAGTTGGAACCGGAACCAAATTCCAAAAGCTTATTGTAAATCTATAGACTTCATGCAACAATTCTGCATAAAGATTTGATTCCTAAATCCAAAAATGTAGGAGGAGTTTGTGTCACATGCCACATGTGTCTAATCCACATCGAGGGTCTTTGTTAAAATTTACATCATGGGGCCTCTTGTTTGCACCAAGACCAATATCAAATATCCGAAAGCTTATTGCGCATCTACAGACTGTATGCAACAATTCAATAACAAAATTAAATCCCTAAATCCATAAATGTAGGAGGAGTTTGTGTCACATGCCACATGTGTAAAAATTGACATCATGGGGCCTCTTGTTTGCACCAAGACCAGTATCGAAAATCCGAAAGCTTATTGTGCATCTGCAGACTATATGCAACAATTCTACAACAAAATTAAATCCAAAAATGAAGGAAGAGTTTGAGTCACAAGAAAAATGTGACGGACGGACGGACGGAGAGACAGACGGACGGACGGACGGACGGACGAACAGACGGAGGGTATAACATTATCCCCGAACTTTCTTCGAAAGTTTGGGGATAATGAAAGAGAAAAAAAGTGCTGATTTGAGAAAGACGATACTGTAGCTAGTAATACTTCAAGTCCTAGAGTTAGGTATCAAGAAAAATTAAATGTATAAATGGATTTAGAGTTACGTACTATTGCATAATGACTGTCCGACATTAATTTAGGGTAGATCAACACTAATTCACGGCGCATTCGATTGGCGCATTTGCGAAACATGAATCGGGTTTGGCTTTGACTTGATTTTCAAGCCAGAATATTCGTCTATTGGCCTTTTCATTGTGACGTCATAATAGACTGGCATACACCTTCCCGCGAATTAGCTCCCTGTTCTGGAAATATTGTCTGTTTTGTGAAATATATAAAATATCTCTCTTGATCAAACGGTGACATATAGATTTTTTCAGCTCAACATATAGCTTAAATGTAATCTCTGAAATATCAAAATATGAAAAAAATGTCTGATAGTTATTTCATATGAAGCTAGATAAAAAGCATATGTTCTCACAGTTTCCTATATATCCTTTGTAAATGTTGCTGAAAAATTCTCAGTTGACCTGATTTTCAAAGTCTGATCGGTGACATATTATTTTTATTTTATTTTTGGAACAAATGGACCCTTACCTGCAAAATATCTCAAAACAAAAAAAAAAATTCCGTCTGAAATTTTTATTAGGATCGATGTACCTTAATGATATTTGTTATCGCTGTTCATATTCTCTAGGTTGTTTATTATTATTATTATTTCAGGGGGGAAATAAAAGCAGCGAGGTCATGCAGGAGCATTCAAAAGGTGACAATGAAGATCTCTATTACTCTGCGAAAGTCTTATATAATGGAATCTGCAAGTCTCAGTTCAGCTTTTATTGTAAAGTTGGTCAAAACTACACGTTTTCAGTGGCACAGAAGTGCACTAACAGTAGTGGTAATTTTGATTATATCATTAAGACATACCATCTTTTAGGAGTGCAAAAATGTGATTTCTGATAGGGTTTCACTTCTTGATTTCAATCTTAGTCGTCTCCGTTGTCTTTATATTAGGGATTGATTTCCTACAAAGATGAGATTAAAGGCTGCTTCAAGGTGTAATTTTCGTCCATCTATAAGGTCGATTCACAAATATTTATTCTTAGTGATTTAGTTTGGTCATCAAAGTGTCACAGGCCATTTTTCCTTCCATTCCCGTTTTCAGATATTTAATTGATTGATTGATTGATTGATTGAATATTGTTTAACGTCTACTCAGCAATATTTCAGCTATATCAAGACGAGAACAAGTTTGTTGATAAATAATCACTTTGGGGTATGGAAAGGGCCATGGGACGGGAAATTCTGACTGCCACTGGAAAAGTAGGGTGAAATCGTCAAGGACGGGGAATTTAGCCTTGTAGCCGATCACCTACGGACCACCCCAAAAAGAGCTTGCTACAAGGGTTCTTTAACGTGCAGGAAGCGTGGCATTTCTCCCAACACGTGGACCTGAGTTTACATCCCATCCGAAAGATGGGTTGTGTATTTATTAATCCCGCACAACCACGGAATGGGTCCTATTTCTATATCCCGGGACCCTCGGGGCCAGCCTCCGTTTAGGAGGGGTCACACCCCGCAAGCCGGAGATATTGGGTCCTATTTCTATATCCCGGGGTTCCCTCGGGGTCCTCTGTTAGGATGGCTCCTACTCCAAGCTCAGAGGATGCTGCGGGCCTATTCTTCAGCCGGGACCGCGCACGGCGGGATATTTAATTGATTGATCCATTACTGTTCAGTTTCAGATAAGTCAATTAGAAGTTGTTTTCAGCATATTGGGATTTAGACTACCTATGTCTCTTCAGTACAGATAAAATCAAAACATTTTGAAATATATTATCTGAATCAGTGTATAAGATGAAAAACAGATTTACAAAAACTAGAAATTGCAAGTTTCGAAATATATTCGGTTTTCGAGTCAGCATCGTAGTAATGGCTACTGGGTTGGTGAATACCCTCTGGGACTAAAAGATCGCCAGATAGGGCATCGACCAGTAAATACCGACCATACTGTAAATTTACTTTCTGCATAAGACCATTTCTACAACTTGTGTCTCTTCATTGCAGATCAAACCAAAAAACTTTGAAGACCATAATCCAAAATATGTGTAAAAGCTGATAGTCGATAAGGGTCTTATTTCAATTATTTCTCTTTAGTTATATAGCTTGGTCTCTTATGGTTTAGATATTAAATGAATTGACACATTTCTTCGTGTTTACATTACCGTTCACTTTCAGATACAAAGCCAAAAAGAAGAATTAAGTTTCAGAATATTGCGATCCAGACTACTTATGTCTCTTCAGTGCAGATCAAATCAAAACATTTTGAAATGCATTAAAAAAAATGTGAGTGAAAGCTGACAGAAGACAATTTACCAATAGGAACTAATTAGAAAAGACAATACCTGTTAATGGAAGGGCTATTCAAGACGGTTATACAACTAAGTGGTAAACAAAATTTTTTGAAATTAGGATTTTGCAAGTTTCCAAATAAAATCGGTTTTCGGGCTACTGGCTTTGTTAATACCCTGGAGGACTAACAACCCAGCCGCAGACGCAACCGGTTTAGATGAACACAATTATAGTTTACTGATCTTGTTTTTGAAATACTGTCGGAAACCTAATCTGAATGTTCCATACATTTAGCATAAAAGATGTCTATCCATGAACGAAATGGACAAAATAAATAGAATTCGTTAAGTTTATATTAATATGCTCCATAAAATTTGTGCAGTGAAATTATGATAGGGAAATAATGAATGCTTTGAATACATCCAGAAACAATACAGAAGTAGCAAAGGAAAAAAAGCAAGAATCTAAATGAAAACCCCAAAAACCTGGCAATATTATAAGACAAAAAATGAGAAAATTTCATAAAAATTAAGACAAAAAAAAAAAAAAAATAAGATCGTTGCAAAAATAAAATACTTTTGTTTTGGGGAGGTTCTCACTACTTCGGGTTCATATGCACTAGCAGTGTGAAACGGATGGATGTTTCCAGTAAATAGATAAAACCAGGGGAGTTCCATTTAATTGTAAAACTTCCAAGCAAACACAAAAACGTATAACAAAAAGACCTGTAGGGTTTGTTCAATGTTGAAACTTACAGGTATACACATTGTGCCAGGAATTTATATTAAAGGATGTTTGCTGATCTATTTTAACATAACAAGGATTCCATTAAATATGATTTTTTGTCAGAAAATTGAAAGAGAAGTAATTTCAATGAAACAATTATAGGTTACCGTTGTAGTTTTTTAGATATAAGTGTTTAAAAAAATGCCGAGAAACTTCTACATTCTTCATAGGTTCAATGATTATTTATCAATGGATGCGACAACATAATTCCAGGTGAATAAAATTTTTTCAGAACGCTAAAAAATGTATAAAATGATTGATGGAAAACAATTAAGGACAAAAAACAATATTAAGCTTTTAAATGGATAAAACCAGACACTTTTGGTTTTATCCATTTCGGTTCAGCGATATGACATAAAGTTGTCGAAATGGTCAAATGCAGAAACTAAATTTACAGTTACCTCTGTGTTTTGTTATTTAGCGACGAATTTTGATCAGACAGGTGCTAGGGACCATCATGACCTCACTATGACGTATAAGCAAAGAATGTTGTTGAATGTCTCATTGTGACTTCAAGATGAAGAACAACATTAAACGCATTCATCCATTGATCGGTTTAACAATGTATTTTTACAGACATTGTCTCATGTAATTTTACTCCAAATAATTTTATTGGTTATGTTTAACATATACATGCTGACATCCTGCCATAAAAAAGAATCTTCCACTTGTGTTAACTTATTAAGGAGACATTCATTAACTTCTAAATAAATTTATTTCTTACTGTAGATACGATATGTTTTCTATTTCTTTTGCTTTAGATATTTATTTTCCGAAATTATACAAACGTCGAATAGATTATGTCATATTAATTACCTGAATAATGGTATATATCAGGTATGCTTTCTATTCAAGCAGCAACCTTTCAGAAGATGCATAATAAACAAATAATATGGAAAGCCGTAATCAACAAATAGTAAGAAAGAAATAATCTTTGCCAAAAATATCGAATTGGAGGCCAAATCCAGTACCAAGAGGACCTACCGAGTGCAATACACGGAATGAAGTCTCAGTATTTTTTAGGCTTACAATTTTTGATAAAAACAGCAAATTTCTATAATATGCGAGGTAAAATTTTCATTTCCGACAAGCCTGACTATTGGGCTGATGAATATCCTCGCAGACCTTTGGTCCACCATCAGTGTCATCGGCCTTTGCGGTTCCAAATACAAAAAGATACATTGGCAAAATTGCAAAATTAGATCACTTTATTATTTAAGTAACTGTTTCATACGACCATCCCGCCTCGCCAATGCATGCATTTTTGGAAAATAGGACTGCAACTAGCAAAATTAAGTGATGTTGATCTACGCTTACAGTTTTATCGACCAGCCTTCAGATTTCGTCCGTGTTAATATAGAAATATACAATATAAACAATCCCTTCTTGCACAGGAAGATAGCCATGTTGCAATGATTTGCTACTTCTAGAAATTTTATTAGATTGACACCACATTTATTTCTTTTTCAGCCAAATTTACTTGCAGTGAATAATTGTCCTTAAGTAAATTTTCGATACTGACGATATACATTGTACGAAATATGTTCGTATCTTTATATTTATTGGTATGAGGTAAATGCATGTATCTTTTATGTCTCGTGATGTATGAATAAAAGGATATGGGGTAAATGCATATGATACAAAAACTTCTACAAATATATGATAAAACCAAGCAATGAAACAACGCTTTAATTGTTGTTCTACATCTTGAATTTTCCATGAGACCTTTAACAATGAGCTTTGCTCATACCTCATAGTAAGTTATATGTATGTTTTATATCATTTTAGATGCAGGGAGAAATGACATTGCACTTATGGATTTACCGTGGTTTTTATTTGCATTTTCTGCACCTGTGGTATCACTGCTCCTGATATCGGTTGTTTTTGTTTTTGTTGGTTACATCGTAAGCTGGACGTGTAAAGGGAGGCACAATTCTCACGGGAATATTGCAGGTAATCACAAAAATCTATTGGTATATGCATGTACGATGTTTTCATTTTTCTTTTAGATAATCAAAATTTTATACAAGTTTATTACATACTTAGTAGAAATAAAAGCGTTTTTGCATGATCAATATGACCGGAAATAAACTGTCCATATTTTCACATCCCAGGAAAATAATAGGTTATTTTATGCTCCTCGTGCCTCTCAGACAAAATAAACGACTTCCGGTCCGTATTGGCCTGGGCAAATAAACGACTTCCGGTCCATATCGGCCTGGCATTTCCAAACGTCGGAAGTATGTAATAAAAAGTTTAATACATGTGCATTTCCATATTGACCTAATTATCATCCCTCGACCCATATTGTCCCTCGACTTCGTCTCGGGCCAATATGGGCGTCTCGGGATGATAACCAGGCCAATATGGAAATGCCCATGTATTAATCTGTATTTATTAACAGTATTCCCTTTAAATCATGCATTTATTTTTCGATATTATTGAATGGAAAATATGATATTTACATTCTTCTGAGATGCATCTTCGCACAAAAACAACATAAAGGCAGGAATAGCACACACATCTATATAAATTCATGACAACACATTTCTTCTGGATTCAAAAGTGGATGGCCATATTAATAATGCGCTGTTCGAATTACAATAAAACTTAATACTTGTTAAGATCAGTTTCGATCGTTCATTTTAGCCAAAATCTCAATATGTTTTTCTCTATAGAACTATGATATTTTATTTTAACTAAACTGACGATGAATTTAGAGATTTTTTTTCTTCTCTCTATTGAAAATAGCTAGGTAAAATTCGGAACAACATGTATTGTTCAAACTAATGAATCATGATAAAAAGAGAAATGTTCGGTTTGTAAGTAGTGTTGTTGTAAAGTCAACATGGTGATTACAGAGAAAAAGAGGAATTTCCGTTAAAAAAATTGACCATGAACAGCATGCATAAAATACATGTCAACTTTTCGAAGGTGGGAACAAAACAGGTCAACAAATCGCAGAAATGGACAGTTTTTAATGCAAACATGAAAAAGTTATCATTCTGACAATCGGAAGAGGTATAAAATTCACATCTTCTAACAATGTAATGCAAATTTTGATACGTATATGCGATATATTGATAAATTGTGATAAATTTTGCTTCCCATTTGCTTTGTTTCGGTTTAAATTAGTTCTATATTACCTCGTCATAAGTTGACGACGGCAATGGTAATCCAGCTTTGATTTTCTAAATTTTCGGATTTATTCATGCTAAAATTATTGTTAATGCTATGTACTACGCAAAATCTTAATATAAGGCCTTATTAAACGAAAGCTGGTACTGACATTAAGGTAGTACGGTACAGTTTCTTTTTCCATGGGCGACAATAGTAACATTTTCAAGATTTTCACCCATTCAAAACTTCCACCCGAGATATTGTAGAAAAGGAGGGGAAACGGGGAATGTGTCAAAGAGACAACGACCCAAAGGGGAGCAACAACAACTCAAAGCCACCTTAAGATCCTCAATGAGCGGTGAGAAAACCCCACACCCAACGGCAGGTCGGAGTCGGCCCCTGAATAAAGAGCAATCAAGTTCTGCGAAATAAACATCATCCTAGACTCCTATAGATATGAAGTAAACTAACTAGAAACAAGACAAGACAAACAAAGGCTTAATAAATTTCCTGGCTTAGGACAGGCGCAAACCTGCTGCGGCGGGGTTAAACAAGTTCTATTGGGCCCAAACCTTCCCCGTACAGCCAATGTGATAAATCAAAAAACAATCGAAACAACAGTAAAATTCAGTTGGTAACAGGACTGAGTCAATTGTGAAAAATGAAACTGAAAGAACTAAATATACGGACATAAACATGAAATCACAAGAGACTACTAGCAGTTAACTGACATGCCAGCTCCAGACCCATTACCAACTGACAAAGTAAGTTATGTACCCTCAGTATACAGCTTCGTATGCTCGCTTGTAGAGCATCCATTTAACTTTGAAAAAATACCAGTGAAATATCCCTAAAGAGCCTCTAATCAAAGTACGCACTGCCCGTCAATTTACTTGCGGTCTAAGCTGCATTGAAGGGCATATTACCAATAATTCTAAAAAAAATAATCTCAATTAATAAAGGGCACATGAAAATTTCTTATATATTTTCTTAATCATAAATAATTTGTCTATTTGAAAAAAATACAACATGAATATTATACTTAATAACCAATCAGAACTCAGCTTTCAGAATTCACGCCTCTACAGAATCTTGGGTACACAAAAGGGAAAAACAAGTTCTATGTTTAGAAACTGTACCCTGCTACCTATAGGCGGACACATCGAACACACTTCCAGTGTAACTGCCTCCTGGTGAAAAATGACTTATTTCTAAACTTATTTCAATACAGAACATTTCCATGTACCTTTTGACCTTGACCTCACAGTGCAATTCAAATGCCTACCCTATGGTACAATTTGACTGGTTGTAAACACCAATTTCAAACATACTCTAAAATCCATGGTAGCAACTTACTTGGTATTATAACTGTATTTAAGCACAGCAAGAGTAACAGTGATTCAGAGAAATACAGCTCAAACTACTGTGGAAGTACTTTTATTCGTGGACATCAATTTTCGTGGTTTTCATAAATTTCACTATTTCGTGGGTACTTAAATTCTTGGTTTCGAAAATTATGTATTAAAACTCAACAGAAAAAAATGCATTTCGTTGGGAACTTAATTTCGTTGTTTTGGCAAACCACGAAATCCACGAAAATTGGTACCCAACGAACAATACTACTTTCACATTAAATTCTTGACTTCTGTCTGCAATATCATGTTTACATTGAAATTCCATGTTTCTAAAACCGAAGGATTAACTCCCTCAATCGTAGTTTTGTCCTTTGCTATATTTGATATTACTGAATATTCGGATTTCGTTTGCAACTTATATATTCACTGCATATGTTTAGAAATTATTGCGTTTTTAACTGCAGGGGGCCACAATTTATGACCATATTTTGCAAAGTTTTGGCTTCAGATTTAAAATTTAAAATTGAATTTGGTATATAAATGCATTTTGCTTATCAAAATGAGAAAAAGTGCCTTGTTATCAACATTTTAAGCCTAAATATACCTAAATTTTTCAACCTGAAGGAAAAATTTTGAT
The DNA here is from genome assembly GCA_002080025.1 of Modiolus philippinarum. NCBI lineage: Eukaryota > Metazoa > Mollusca > Bivalvia > Mytilida > Modiolidae > Modiolus > Modiolus philippinarum. The sequence goes on from MJUU01021414.1 coordinate 18,339, forward strand.
AAAAATTGCATTTCTGTCATTTGTCACATTTGCGAATAAAGTTGACCCATCCCCGACTTGTCCCGACAAACATTTTAGCACATATACTGTACCGAATCATTGCGAAAAGTAAAAACAAATATTTATTGACAAATTTCAACCAGTATAATGCTCATTGACTGGTACCGCTATACCAAGCAGCCGAAACTATATTAGCATATCCAAAAAAGTCAAAATTTGCTGAGTCAGCATTTGTTTTCTTATTTTGAGCTCTCATTTGATGTTTTGATTCATATTATACAATAAATCAGTTAAATCTATTAAACTGAGAATAAAAATGCAGAATTAAAATATAACAATCTTGCATTTTAACCTATAGGTAGCACAGTACAGTTTCTTTTTCCATAGGCGACAATAGTAACATTTTCAAGATTTTCACCCATTCATAACTTTCACCCGAGATATTGTAGTATGCTCGCTTGTAGAGCATCCATTTAACTTTGAAAAAATACCAGTGAAATATAGTCATGACCAATTCCCTAAAGAGCCTCTAATCAAAGTACGCACTGCCCGTCAGTTTACTTGCGGTCTAAGCTGCATTGAAGGGCATATTACTAATAATTCTAAAAAAATTAATCTCCATTAATAAAGGGCACATGGCATTTTCTTATATATTTCTGAATCATGGATAATTTGTCTATTTGAAAAAAAAATACAACATGAATATCTTACTTAATAACCAATCAGAACTCAGCTTTCAGTATTCACTCCTCTATAGAATCTTGGGTACACAAAAAGGAAAAACCAGTCTACGTTTAGAAACTGTACCGTGCTACCTTAAACTCTAGTCGATTAATACAGGTACAAGCAATAATGCGAGGTTCCAATTGTATTTTAAATAGACTTATAGTAATTCATGAAAAGGTGAAGGGGCCAATGTGTTATGGCATCGGAAAAAAGCAAAATGAAACAGGAAAACAATTAGTATGGTTTATGAAAATTGGACATTAATTGCCCAAGCCAAGTCCGACGCCAACAGTAGGCCATAGAACGGAGATAGAATCATTTATGTCGCCCGATCTTCTGAATAGATAAAATATTTATACTTTGCCATCTAGAATAAAGGTGAAATTATTCAATAACTAATCGGATCAAGCAAATTACCAATTCACGGGCATAGTTAATTACAGCATGTTTCGATCACAAGTTGACTATGCTTGATAGTCATACCGTCACGATTGAAAATTCTTAAAAGATGGCAACATATTTGACGCCCTTTCTAAAGGATTGCACCCTCAATAGATCAGGTTTGACATATTCTCTCTCTAGGGCCATTTTCAAAAACAATCCACTCAAAATACCATCTTTGGAGGGTAACACATTTTCAGGTAATTTAGTTTCAAGGATGATGTTTTGAAGTAAATTAAAAAAAAACTATTCGCTTGTTTAAACTTAAAGGGCATCGCAAAAACCTGGGATTATATGGTGTTTTTTTTTTAACAGTAACTGTTAACAGACCCACAAACGTCCATGTTAATTGGTCTAATATTAAACTATGCTAGTAGGCCTCTTTGTAATAGGGTTGAATATCAAAATATTTTCTCAGTTCGCTGTTTTTGATGTGGTGCAGTCATCCTTATACCCTCCTTGAAAGAAACCATATAAGCCCAGTGGTTCAAGTGGGGCTCTTTGAATTTGCTTTCGGTCAAGAAGTTTTATCAGAATCAATTATTGTAAAAGATTACGACCTTCAATACCTCACATTGCAGTTTTTTTTTGCAAGATGAGTTTAAAACATGCAAAAACAGCGAAATCTATATAAGAATATAAAAAAACTCAGCACCACGGATTGGTCAGCATATCTCCAGCTATTTGATAATAAGATTTCCCTAATTTAAAACATAAATTACAACAAGAAAATAAAACTAATTAAATATAAACAAGAAAAAAAATTGCCCATCTGAATCAAGCCGTTAATTTTGTCAGAAAAATAAGCAAATGTATTGTCGATACGAAATATGAACGATTTTAGCAATTTTGGTTAATTTTTGGATTATTTGATTAATCTTTTTATTTATTTATTTATTTTTGTCACAATCGTTATCTTTTTGACCTGGAAGGTT
>MJUU01021414.1:20477-39021 GCA_002080025.1 Modiolus philippinarum
ATATAAATTTGACGAGGTCGGTTTTTGTTGTGGAGTGTTGTTGCAGCAAACACAGAAAAATATAATAATGCTATTTCCCACTTGTATTTTTTTTTTCTTTTTTTGTGATTAGGCTACTAATCATTCGAGAAAAAATTACAATAAAAAGGTCAAACTGTTTAATTGATATCTTTAAATCATATACTTTTTGTTAAATTTTGGCGATGCAGAAAGTGGGGAGCAGCTTCAGAATCTAATGAGGGAGGAAAACAATGCCAAAGGCAGTGAGGGTGTGCTGCAGAATCTGGACGGTCATCCGAACAATAGGTAAAGTAACATGAGCGAAATTGAATGCCACAGGAACAAAAGATACCAAATATTGGTTTACATTCAAAGAACTTCTGGATAAAATTTGACTAGCTGTCTCTGTTCACTTGATTGACTCAGCACTCAATTGTAAATTGTGTTGCTGAAGATGTAGGTTTAGCAATCTAGCGATGGGTTCTTCTCAAATCTGTCCTAGGGACTTTCTTGACATTACTACTTGGTATGAGCAAATTTCATTACCGAAGGCTTCTTGGTGATTTCAACGTGAAGAACAACAATATAAACGTTGTTCCATTGCTTGATTTACCGTGTGTCTGTAGATAATTGGTCTCGTGTTCATTATCGCCACTTTCTTTTATTGTATCAACACTTGCATTGTGAACCTTACAAAATCTGGAGGTATCGTCAGGTCCTCTGAAATGGTAACCACAATCACCATATTTGTGACACCCGTCAAACTGCCAATACAAAGTTCGGTTTTGTAATGTTTGTGTTTGTCCGTTCGTTGATAAACTCTGCATTTAATCAGAGGTATATTGTCATTTGTGAAATGGAAACATTGTAGCAATATTTCAAATTATTGCGACGAACGTAAAACTTTTGTAATGACAGTAAATAACAAAATACAGAAGTTATTGTTAATTTAATTTCTGCATATGACAACTCATGTTTCTTCAGTGCAGATCAATCAAAACATTTTGTAATCAATAAAAGACTCTTCTGTTTGCTTTCAACACTGCATGCTTTTCCTATGTTTTAAATACCACCGATGATTGTATCTGATTACTTTTTGTGTAAGATATTTTTATGTATTATGTTACATAATCGGAAGAAATGTAGGGTGTTATCGAAATGTCCATGTATTCCAAACAGTTTTGTGCTCAAGTCGCTATTGCGTCCATAGATTAGGAAAATTCTATGCAACAACAATCTATGGCACCATTCAAAAGCTACTCTTATGGATACTGGACAATTCGTGAAAGAATACCCTTCAAACTGTATAAAAACTGATTATCTCCCTTACATGAATTGAAGACGTTTCCCAGGATTCAAAAATAATGTTCTCTTTTTGTATGTGGGTTTATTTTGACATTCTGAACAGTGTCTGATAGCGTTAATTTCCGCAGAAATCTTACACTCAGTGTAAATCGTTTGCTGGTAATCAACACCCATTTTGCAGCTCATTTTAAAATATCCATTGAACATGCATCTTTTTGTAGGGTAACTGTACCTTTATGATTTTTTTCTTGTAATTGGAATAATGTCATATCAAAGAATTTTTTATATCTTTTGAAATATTATTGGTCAAATCTACTACTACACGTTTAGATCAAATAAAAATATGAGTGGTTCTTAACACATGGCCAAGTGTATATTTTGTCCTTTCCTTCACTTAAAATACATTTAATAGTTAATTTTCCTTTTTGTTAGATATTAGCATACGTGACCATATATAAGGGAAAATTAAATATTTAATATCAGAATTTTTGCTTTGTAAAATATGGTTTTATTTTACCACACCTTATTAGACTTGTGTATAGATAACCTCTCTTTAATTACTTGCAGAGAACCTGAGTAGCATCGACACTACAAGAAGACATTGAGAAGGTGTCTTATGGATACGTGTTAAGAAATCTGTTTGCAACTTGTTATAACTTTTATGAGATTTAATTGTAATCTTAACATATTGTATTTAAGCCCGAGCTCAGTTTGTAAGGAATGTTTTCCGAAATTATCACATTGGTGGCTTAATTTTCATGGATTGTTTCATATTACTGGAATTACAGATATATCAATTGGTTCAATTACTGTAACACGGTATACTGTACTTTTAGAGGGCTATAATGGTTATTCGTGCTGTATTGAAATCTGATGCAGCCCATTTGTGGTGTAAGCAGATTTGTTGATTTTGTAACAGCTTGTATCCTAAGAGAGATAAGAAAATTGTATATCGAATTCAAAACCAAAAGAAGCATTATTATCAGTTTCAAATTGTTCAATAACTGGCTGTAACATAAACTTACATCTCATTTCTATTTCTATAAACGTATTTTAAAAACATAATTTATTAAGTAATTTTTCGGCAAAAAAATATTTTCAATTATATCTTCAATGAAATAAAAGTAATAGTAACTTCGGTATTTTTTACGAAAATTTTCATTTTGGTATTGATTTTACTTTACATTTGGTGACAACAGCTAGATCTACAAGTGTATAACTTTTTTTTTCTTCACACTTAATCTTTCTGAGGTCTCGGGCAGCCAAGCAAGAAATTACCTGGTGACAAATTCGAACCGTCATATGTGTTTTTATACCGGTATTATTGCAGTTGTTACTTTCTTAAGGCGATTTTCACTACAGCTTTAACCTATTTTTAAAATTATATAAAATCGTCATTTGTAATATAAGTGTACAAAACACAACGATTCTTAAGTAGTATGTATTCAAAATTTAAAGGATATTAAATTCAGTGTTTATGTGGGTTCAAGATAAGGCAGCAAATTTTAATTTAGCTAGCGGAATCATGCTGAAAACACATCTTTATAGCATATTTTTTAAGTATACTGAACAGGTATCACTGTAGGTTCTATTCCTGTATAAACATTTGAAAAATGTTAATTTCATATTTTGATGGTATACGCAGACCTGTCAAGTATCACGCTTTGGGCATGATAGTCACGATTTCCATTTCGAAATCACGCTCTCAAGCTTACCCCTTTAAATGTCATGCTTTTTAAATTTTCAAGGAAAAATATATTTCAAATAGGAAAATGATATTTTTATGACTGGAAAAACAACAGATACTCGGGGTTGTTTTGCATATTCTTTCATACAACTGGTTGATTATCGATAACTGTCTACTAAATAAAACACAATATGTTCATTTGAGGTCACAGATATGAAAGCAAATTTCATTTTCTTTTCTTATTATGACAAGAATTTTTTTCTCATATTCTTTTCTATGACCACCTGATATGCCATTAGAATGAACCAATTTAAAAATAAATCTTGCAGGCCAAACCCCCAGATACCCTGTCTCACTCGGCGAACCCAGAGCCCCTTTACATTTCAATTTCTATCCATATAGAAACAGTTGAATGACTGCCTATTATAGAAACAAGTGTTCAATATTATGTATACTTCCCATTAGTGCTAGTCATATATAAACAAATATTTTTACATTATTTTTTTACAATAATGGTTGATTTTAACTTCACTTTGGACATATTAAGTGAGTAACAAAAGACCAAAGTTATTGTGAATTTAGTTTAAGCATATGCCATGATTTTCATTTTTTGTTTTACAGCATTTTATCTTTTTCTTGTTTTATTGGTTATTATTTGCATTTTACTTTTATTTTTAACCCATTTTTTATATTTGTTTCGGAGAAACAATACAGTATATCATTTACAACATATTATAGTGTATTAATGTAAAAGATTAGCCCTGTCTCCTTCAAGTTGGTCGTGAGAATGACATTGTAGATTAAAGATATAATGCAAAACAGGTAAAAAAATCTTTGACGTTGTGTGTGCAATAGTGGCAACAGACTAGCCCATGAAAGTCATACAGCATTGAGACCTGTTAGTCATAGAATGACTGCTTCACGGTACCCAATCTAAAGAATAACGTCTGTTGTCCTGGCCTCTATGTAATTTATTAGCACTGTTACTTGCATATCTTGTGAGCAGTGGTTAGGGAGTCTGAAATGATTGCCGACTAGGCAATCAGAATCATGACGGACAGAGCGAATGTGTTCCGCAAAGTGGTCCCCGGTTGGTGGCAGTTCTTTCCTACATATATCTTTGACACTGCCCAGATATGACAGCATATACAAGATTTTCTGATGTGCAAGTGTATCTGTTATTTATGATGAATGAGTTGGCAGGAGCTCCGAGTTCGTTGCTTTCGAGAGTGTTTGGACAAGCAACACATCTCGGTCTTTTAAATCCTTACGTGCCCCTGTAATCAGCCAGCACTACTTTAGACATTGACTAGTATATCTAGTTACTCGTAATTTGACAATGTTAAAAAACACAGAGGAAGAAGTGATTAAAATGTAAGAGTTTCTGATCGACAATAAATTTGGCGAGTTTGAAAGACTTTTTCCTATTGTTTTTCTACAGCAATCGATCTTCCGATGGGCACAAACTGTGCCTCTTTTTAATCCGATCATTTTCTCCACAAATATTTATTCAAGGAAAATCTTTTTCAATTTGAAGATAAAAACTAGCCCAATCATTTAATTCCAGCTTCAGTTATATAGACGTTTTGTTTTTTTGTCACGAAACAACCCTCCCTTTGGTGATCTTCTTCATCTCATCTATCCAAAAGAGCTCAAAGGTAAGGATACTGCAGGACAAATTGACAACAAAGGTAGACAAAAACTCGGCAGTATGACAAACGCGATGACGTCACTTTTCCAATAGTCTACTTCCCTTTTCTTAGTAGCAGTTTCCCAAAAGCGCCTGCATATGGAGTGTACATTTCAAAATTCATTCTCTACTATAGGGCCTGTGGTCGATAAAATTACTACCTTTCTGGAGCTTAGCTGCTCACAAATTGACTTCTTAAACAACGGTATGCTACCCATAACCTGAAGGCATTACTACAGAAGTTTTTAGACGACATCTCCATCTTGTGGACCACTATGGGATATCTGTTTCCAAGATGACAACAGTTCTTTTACTTTAAGATTAGGTTTGTTTTCCCCTTCTGGATTTGAATTTGCTACCGGAATTGACACGACGGGTGTCGTACAAGAAGTAAAAGATTTTTACCATACCAGTGCATCTGATCTTACCCATGTTTTTTTTTATTATTGGATGCGTGTTGTTCATCTGTTTGTGTGTCATCATATTTTCTTCTATGCCGTGGTGTGATGTCAGTTACTTTACAGCGAAGCATTCATACTCAAGTTTCAGATGACAAGTACAGGTTGGCCTGTAATTTAACGTTTAGTTTTCTTGATTTTGATGTGTATTTTGTACTTATTTTGAAGTTGATTGCATTTAGTTTTACATTTTTTCATTTTTTTTTTATTTTGATGTATTTGTTTATTGTAAATGAATATATGCAGATGATGATAAGCAATAAAAGCGTTGTAAAATTTGTTGGATTTACCATGACTTCTCATGTAATTTACCCAATTTCCATTGTTCATATTAAGCATGTGTAGGATATTTTAGCTTAGATTCATATGACACTTATTTTGAAAAGATCCAGTTTACATTCATACCTGTTGGAATGTTTGCTTATAATTGCATGGATTTTTAGGTTGTATTCAATATTATGACGCTAGAAAGCAATCAAGTCAATTTCAATTTGAATTTGATTGGCATGATTCACGTAAGACACATCCATAAAAGTTTGACCAGACAAGGAACACTGACTTGTATTTTAGTTGTCATAGCATCATTATTTAAAACCCTGCAATGGCAAGGTGACAGTATATGCCTATTATTAATTCACTTTTTTTCATTAAAAATATTTAAATTGCTAGTTGTGTAAATTGCAGAACACAACTATCAAAAAATTGCAATAACATCAATTACAGTATATCTTATACATTTTCTGATCAATGTAGGAATTTGTTAAACTTTATGCGCTCTCAATGTAAATCGGAAGACGCATAAATATTTCTTGATGATAACAGTAATAAGAGGCGAAATTGTAAGTATTACAACTAACATTGAAAATTTACACAGACGTATCATTCAAATATGCAAAAAAGGAACTGGGGGTAAATGTCAAGGAGACAAAATCCCATCTTCAGATTAAAACTACCCAAACAAATCATCTAGTGGTCATCGCACGGTCTTCAACACAGTGAGGAACCTCACACCATATAGCAAGCCCTAAATGGCCCAGAAAAATAGACAAGAGGCTCTCAAGAGCCTTTATTGCTCACCTGGGCTATGGCTGACATATAATGTTACAATAATTCTAATATTTTAAGGGCATCATTTTCAAATTTGTTAATAGACATTGATGTTATATTATCTTAAGTTAAACTATTTTCCAGACTTGCATCTATTTTGGATGAAGGTGCAAACCTACTGTCACCCTCTTGAAGGGGACCATCTATGGACCATTAAGTCGAATTTTGGTTCCAATTGGCTAAATATTTTATTGAATGCTTTTTAATAGGCTTCAAAGTTAAACTATGTTTTCCACTGGGGCCATCTTGAATGTAATGCAGACAGGAACAACTTTGAACCATTGTGACCAAGTATGTTTTTATCATCGGCCATTAGAGGAGAAGATCTTTGAATATTTTCCCATAGGGTCCAATGTTAAATCTATGTTCCCTGCTGGCAGCTATCTTGAATACAGTACGGACCTGAAAAGCCTCCTGTTTGCATGGCACTAATTAAAGACTGTTGTGACCAAGTTTGCTTCCAATTAGCTCAGCATGTTTCAGAGAATTTTTGAATGTGTTTTTCCAATAAGTCTATTGTTAAAATTATATTCCCTGCTGGCGGCTATCTTGGAAAAAACGCAGACCTGAAAAACTACTTTTTTGCAGGTGGCCAACTAAATACTATTGTGGCCAAGTTCAATTCCAATTGGCTCTGCAGTTTCAGAGAAGAAGATCTTTGAATGTGTTTTCCTATATGGTCCAATGTTAAAACAATGATCATCGCTTACGGCCATCTTGGATATAGTGCTAATCTGAAAAACAACTTTTTTGCAGGGGACCACCGAAGGACTAATGTGGCAAAGTTTGGTTACAGTTGACTCAATTGTTTCGAGGAAAAAAAATTTGAATTTGTTTTCCCATAGGGTCAATGCTAAAACTATGATCCCCGCTGGCGGCCATCTTGGATATAGCGCGGATCAGAAAAAAACATCTTTTTTAGAGGACCATATTACGACTATTGTTGCCAATTTTGGTTCCAATTGACCAAGCAGTTTCAGAGAAGAAGATCTTTGAATGCGTTTTCCCATAGGGATCCGATGTTAAAACTATGATCCCCTCTGGCCACCATCTTGGATATAGCGCGGATCTGAAAAAAAAAAGTTTTTACTTTGGACTATCTAAGGACTATTGTTGTCAAGTATGGTTTCAATTTGCCAAGTAGTTTCAGATGAGAAAATCTTTGAATGCGTTTTCCCAATTTAAAAATATGATCCCCGCTGGCGGCCATCTTTGATAAAGCGCGGATCCGAAAAACAATATTTAGCAGAGGACCATCTAAGGACTATTGTAGCCAAGTTTCGTTCCAATTGGCATCGCAGTTTTAGAGGAGAATATCTTAAAATGTGTTATCCCATAGGGTCCATTGTTAAAACTATGATCCCCGCTAGCTGCTCTCTTGGATAAAGCGCGGATCTAAAAAACAACTTCTTTTGCAGGGGACCATCTAAGGACTGTTGTTGCCAAGTTTGGTTCCAATTGGCTCAGAAGTTTCAGAACAGATCTTTGAATGTGTTTTCCCATAGGGTCCCATGTTAAAAACTATGATCCTACTGGCAGCCATCTCGGATATAGCGCGGATCTTTAAAACAACTTTTTTTTAAGGACTGTTGTTGTCAAGTTTGATTTCAATTGGCCCAGTTGTTTCAGAGGAGAAGAGCTTTAAATGTATTTTCCCATAGGGTCCAATGTTAAAACTATGATCCATTCTGGTTTCCATCTAGGATATAGCGTGGATCTGAAAACAACCTTTTTGTAGGGGACCATCTAAGGACTATTGTGGACAAGTGTGGTTCCAGTTGGCCCAGTACTTTCAGAAAAGAAGATCTTCGAATGAAAAGTTTACGCCGGACAGACGACGCACGAAAAGTGATGACAAAAGCTCATCACTGGCTATAGCCAGGTGAGCTAAAAAGTGAATAATCAAAGGAAACAAACGACATCCAATAATCCGAATATCAAGAAACTAAAATTTTATAAGAAGAAAAGGAAAAGCCAATGGCAAACATATTCCTTAGTATAGGCACACAAATTGCAGTGTCCATCAAAGTAAAATTGTTATGTTTGCATCGCCCTAATCATTATGTTTGCAACACACACACCGATTTCATTATCAAAAAAGAAAAGAATTTTTACAACAATTAGGTATACATTTTGTTCGGAAAACGCTAAGACCACTTTTAAGTATTTTGTTATTTATCAAAATGGTTCGGATGTCTAAAACTATGCATCCATCACGCGCATCTGATGAAAATTTGAATTTACAATTAAAATGTTGTTAAAATGATATGGAATAATTTGTTGATAATAGATAAAATGAAATAAGCAACATTTATGCTGCTGACTTACATTTTTTTTTTTGTATTTCTTGATTTATTAAGGGCAGATTATTCAAAAGAAATAATAAGGGAAAAATCGCGTTTTCATGATTTTATCAAATATATGGTCGCTGACCCCTATTTTTATTTTCATATTTACAAAAGAATATTGTTCACTTACTTTTTACTGCATTTTCATCAAATTCTGTCGTTTTATTCGCACGAAAATTTCTAAAATTAGATTTCCTCCCTATAAACTATATTAAAAAGGTCAAAATCTTGCTATGTTTGGTAGCTTCCCATGGAAAAATGAGTTCGTTCTGTTTTTACACCCGGACTACCTTAAAGGCAGTACATTTGTCTTTATTCAGATACAAAGGAAAATAAAATAAAAGTACACAAGGATTTGTCCTTTAATGAAGGTACCGGGAAATCAAGTAAAAATTAACTATTGGCTAATGTTTTAGTCCCCTACCGGCGATAGCCAAAGGGGACTTTAGGTTTTCACTCTGTCCGTCCGTCCGTCCGTCCGTCTGTTTGTCTGTCCGTCAGTCCCGCATCAGTTTTCAGCATTTTTTTTCTAAACCATTGCAGGTATTGATCTAATATTTGGTATGTTAGTCTACCTCAATGAGTTACAGAACAAGTATAAGTTTGGTTCCGGTCCACTGTTTTTTGACAGAGTTATGGGCCTTTGACTTGGAAAATTTTAGTAAAATATCAGTTTTCCGCTTTTTTTCTAAACCAATGCAGGTATTGATCTAATATTTAATATGTGAGTCTACCTCAATGAGTTACAGAACAAGTGTAAGTTTGGTTCCGGTCCACTGATTTTTGACAGAGTTATGGGGCTTTAACTTGGAAAATTTTAGTAAAATAACATTTTTCCGCAGTTTTTTTTTTCTATACCATTGTAGGTATTGATCTTATATTTGGTATGTGAGTCTACCTCATTGAGTTACAAAACAGGTTTAAGTTTGGTTCCGGTCCACTGATTTTTGACAGAGTCATGGGCCTTTGACTTGGAAAATTTTAGTAAAATATCAGTTTTTCGGACTTTTTTTCTAAACCATTACAGGTATTGATCTAATATTTGGTATGTGAGTCTACCTCAATGAGTTACAGAACAAGTATAAGTTTGGTTGCGGTCCACTGATTTTTGACAGAGTTAAGGGCCTTTGACTTGGAAAATTTTTAGTAAAATAACATTTTCCGCAGTTTTTTTCTAAACCATTGCAGGTATTGATCTTATATTTGGTATGTGAGTCTACCTCATTGAGTTACAAAACAAGTGTAAGGTTGGTTCTGTTCCACTGATTTTTGAGAGAGTTATGGGCCTTTGACTTAGAACAAGGAGTAGAGCCACAAAGGACCAAAAATGGCCCATGATTTTGACCAAAATTTAATTGTCACATATTGATGTTAATAGGTCACCATTTCCATCCATATGTATGTGTTTCGTACTCGCATTTCGATGACGTCATAATGGGTTATGACGTTTGCCGTTTACGCAAGTATGGAGATTTTGAGAAAAAACGGTATATTTCCAACATATTTTCTCAAATTTCAGTTTGGCCGCACCCGTCGACCAAAATATTTTTATCTTCAATGAATGGAAAAACAATAATAAAGGTAAATTCCAATGAGTATATTTTGGTCGAAGGCTGCGGCCACTTCGAAAATTTAACTTTTTGCAACTTCCATGAACGGCGGAACACACAAGAAAGTAAATGATTGAACATTGTATTAGTCGTTTAACCGAAAACTCGAGATTGATAGCATCTAAAAAGATGTGTATATTTCTTCAAAATACGAAGTGTCAAATGATTGAATGAAACTCATGTCTAAAATGCGGTTTTTAAAGAAACCTACCTGCGATTTTATGTATACTACTGCTCTAAGGTAGGAGTGTAATGAATTACACTTGTCTCCTGTTTTCATTTTTCCTGTTTACCAACTTAGTGCATTTTTCTTATATTGTATATGGTAATATGGAACCATTTTGTCACGCTTTTCTATGTAATTATATATCACAGCTACTTTATTTTTAGTGTGGCTATATTACACTACATGTATACACTTGTGTACATAGTATAATTTCGAGTGACTGTGTGTTTAACAAATTAAATGTGGTTATGCGATATGGGAACGAACCGAGCTTATGTGTGCAGAAATTCCGAGACTGGATTAATAAAATATAGATTACATATTTAAAGGCAAATGGAATCTAACATTTACTAATACAAAATACAAAAAATGTATGTGGTCTATTACGGGCGAAAGAATGCACATCTTGCATAAGTTCCAGTTAGTATTAATTGTCAGTAATCGACTCAGAGTAGAATTGGAATATATATGGAGTGTCTAGAAAAAAAAAATCTGTATCTTTCTAGGCGTTAGCACTAACCACTGACGGATAGACTGAAACAACACAACTGTCTAAAAACCACAATGATATACTGCCATTAATTGTTAATTTCGAAGTAAATGAAATGCCGTATTAAGCCTTTGGCAGTTTTAATTTTTACACTTCAAAAAAAAAAAAACAAACACACCACATGATAATGTTTTTAAGAGCATCATTTTCAACTTGTGCATTCTCGTCTTGATGTTTCTACAAATCCACTAGACAGATTCTGAAGATACTTGGTCATTACTGGTTTCTAACGGATATACTGTCGACAGCTGAAAAATCAAGAAACATAGAAATAGTGGGTATGATACTGGTTTTGTCACGCAACAGTATAATTTCCAGCAGGAACCGAAACCGCGAGCCTTTTCCGACTACCAATTTCTAGTATATTGTGTGTCTCATTTTTGTCTCAAGTTTGTTGTCATTCTGTTAATCATCGTTCAAATTCTTTGGGTTTTATACTTTATTTTCATTCTCATCAATTTCAAGAAAAGTAAGGGAGATGGTTTGGTATAAATTTAATCTCCGCCATGCGGATTTTACGCCGAATTTCAGATTGATGCAACATGACAAAATGTCTATAATAATGAACATTTTTTTGTATCATTTGTTTATCGATTTCAAATCAATTCTTTATCGTGTAGTTTTAATTTTTTAAGATGGTTTTTATTATAAATCTATGCGTTCACTAGTGTCAGACATAGAATCAATTGATAAGGCCTTGTTCAGATTAAGCAATGTCAATTATAAAACTAAGATACCCAAATCAAACCAATGTAGGTGCACTGTATTAATATCATAGGATTAGAGACTATAAAATACATATAGAAGACCTGATTCTGATTTAAGCATATCTTTAACTATAAACCAGCTCCTACGAAAACCGTTTATACATAACTTAACGAATTAAAGCCAGATTTTCGCAATTTCCATGCAGAAGTTAAAATTCGATATTATTATGGTTTTCAAGAACAAATGCAAATGTAGCCAAAATGTAATGGAAAAACTAAATGTATAATAGTCAGTGGCGGATCCAGACTTTCTGCTAAGAGGGGGCCCGACCCATAATTTTTTTCAAAAGGGGGTGGGGACCAATTTTTTTTTAAAAACCCCTAGGAATTTTAAATATTTTCCAACCTAAGGGGGGGGGGGGGTGCGGGCCACCCTGGGCCCCCTAAATCCTCCACTGATAGTTGATGACAATTGTGACTGTTTCCCAATCATAATGGAAACTGATAATGACGATATATATAGCAACAGTCAATTTTGAAGTTCATTGTTCAACTTTGAATGTACTGCGAAAATTGGTAAATCCCGTACTCAAATATTTTTTTCTTTGAAACTAATTTACTTCGACTAATAATGTAATTTTGACATATTTTTGTTAATGATCGGGTTAACAGCTGTCATTCCAAATGAAGCGAGTAACTTCCGTAGCACATATTAAAGCAATGTATAAGTTTTGACACTACCTCCAAATTTTTTTTCAAAAACTAAATTTTTAGTGTTTATCCCAATTTAGTTTAATAATACTTTATTGAATTGAAATACAATAGGATTTGGAATCAGTCATACCAATTGAAATATACCTTTCTTTACCACAGAGATTTATGACAACATGGTAGATATACACATACAAAACGCAACTTTCAACATTAGAATATCTAAAATAAGTATACGTTTATGAAAACTAGAAAAAGGTGATCTGCTCATCACAAAAGATACCAGCGCCCATAGGCAATCCTAGTATTTGCAAGCATTTTCTCACAAATCTAAGTGAAGTTATCATCCGGAAACCATAAAATTTAGATTTTGTCTAAATCAAGGGCAATAACTCTGGAACGCAAAATCTGATCACGGTCAAAATCAAACTTGACTTTATTTTATGAATAGAAACATTATCTCAAAATATTAAAACTTCCAAGTATCCGGAAACGAAAGTGTGACTGACAGACGGACGGGCAAAAGGATTCTGTATACGCCACCTTTTAAGGCGGAGGTATAAAAAGAGTATAGATGGATATAAATGCTAGCATACATCACATGAAAAGATTTGTTTGTCTTATGAAAGTACGCATGTCTACTAAAATATTCAATTCGTTTTGTCACTCAGATTGTCATTACTTATTTTTTAATAATGTTCACATCTTTGAATTTGAAAACAGTTGACATCTAAGAAGGAAATGAAAAGCATCCTCATAAGGATCACCACAGGGGCAATCTCGGTAGTGGTAGTTTGAAATATAAATGGTTGCCATGGTGGTTTTCAGAGCACTACATTAATGTCTCCACCTGGCGTGAAGTATATTTAGTTTTCTGTAATCCTCATCATAATTATTTTGTGCTGAAATCAAAATTGATTTGAAGTTTTGCTTTAGCAACGAAAGTAAACAATACCTCCAGTTTTCATGGCTTAAATTATTCCAAAGGTTTAAAAGTTTATAGTAGACGGCATGAAGGATTTTTCGGTAACTTTTAGTCTGCATATTGATATGACATTTATAATTATCATTATTTCTGAGCGTGTATTGGTTTACAGAGAACTATTGACGAATGGGTAGCCAAAGTTATCCGGAGTATAGAGATTTGCACCAGAAAGATTCTCATTAGTTTTAAACATAATTTACAAAAAAGTTATATAAATATATATGTATATATATTGCATGTTTCCAAATAAAATTGGTTTTTCGTACCAGGACCGAAATCAAAATACTGAAAGTGTTTGCAGGTGGAACTTTTTTCACATCCTTTGTGGCATCACCTTGTACTTTTGGTAAAGAACTTTTTATTGCGAAATACAAAGTTTGGTTGCTTTCCTAAGAGCTGAGACAATTTTTTTCATGATTGCCATTGCTTTCACTACATTTAAATGTATTGTCCAAGTTTTTGTTCATAATGTCTTTAGTCGGCATGCGTTGTTTGGGAGATTATTAAATGCAGCCGAAGATTTTCCTCAACTTTCTCCGTTTTCATGGCAACAATACATGGTCTAACATGATATTTATGTTTGAACTGGACTTTAACTTAATTGTGAAATTTTCTGACATTTCTGTCAATTCTTTTATTATTCTACCTTTGCACATGATTTTGTATATGCTTTAAGAACATATGGAATACACAAAGGGGTTTGACACAACATTGCCCGTTGCTATGGTTACGGTACAATAGTTGTATCGGAATTGACTTACTAGTCCAAAGTGTTAGTAAACTTTTTGATCCACTTTGGTTATTCGGCATGATGGATTTAAGAGATAACTCTTTAACTTGGTAGCACTTTGAATGCAAAAAATGCGTTTTTTTACAAGATTGCCCGTTGCTATGGCAACATTATGACAATCGTCAAGAATTCTATCACTTCACTTGCTTTTAAATCATTTGTAAACATTTTACGCATTTTTAGTCAATCAGCTTGCATGTTTTGCGAGAAAATATTTATGAAATAACATCTTTAATACTCATTCTATACATTTTGGGGGTAATAAAATAGCAGTTACTTTGGCAACGAGAGAACAAATAACATAATGATTTGTCATTTATGTTTGAAACAATTGAAATGTATTGTATGTAGCAATATATTCAATATATAGTTTTATAGCAGTTGAATTAAATGGAAAGAAGAGCATTCAAGGTGTAGATGCAAACTATAAAAAAGTCGTTGCCATGGCAACAGAGTATGTTCATTTTGGGGATTGAAGTAATTTTTGTGCAAATAAAAGTGTCCTCTATAAAAAACACAAATACTGTCAAGATCTGATATTAGGCCGATTTTGGCCCTTCGTGGCTTTACTCCTTTTAGCAAAATATATCAGGTATTAATCTGAGTCTACCTCAATGAGTTTTACATAAAGTTGAAGTTTGGTTGCGGTCCCTTGATTTTTGAAGGAGTAATGGGTTGACTCAGAAAACTTTTTTGCTATTTTTGCTGTTGTAACAAAGCCTTGTTCTACCGGTAGGGGACTTGGTATGGCCTTGCAATACGATCCACACTTGTTAATAATAATTTACTGAAAGAGCGCAATTTTATTATTTTTTCAGACAATATGGGAATCAAATAATCACGAATTGGTGTGATAATCATATATTCATCACCAATAAATCCAATAATAATCAGGTAATCTGGAAACGCATAATAAGCTCAATGAATTCTTCAGTTTTAATTCTTACACTTGAAAGTACAATATCATGAAGATGCACTGGAACTGTCATGGTTTCACTTAATCTTTGTCAAAAAGGTTATTTGCGAATTACTTTCTTTGTTTTGTTATTCAAATTTTGTATGTCAATCGAAAGGATGACCACGTGGCAGATGACATGTCGAAAAAATCCTTATAAATCGGCACCCTGGTATACAATAGAGTACAATACAATAGTTTTATTAATCCATTCATGGGGCATCTATGGCATATATTCAGAAAAACAATCAATAAAATTCAACATTACAGAGTAAATTATAAACAATACAAAATTATGAAGATACATATGAATTGTTTACAGACGCAAATGCTGATCTTGACTTAAAACATTGGTATATTAGTCCATGGGCTAGAATAACCCCCCGTGCACCCCCCATTTATGATCCCCCCATATTTTTCAGTCCTTCTATATCCCCTCTTTAAAATTAAACATGTTAACATGAGCATAACCTGCACGCAATATTGGAACAGGCCTCTTTTTGGACCCACCAAATGAAATTTTGGAAAATTTCGTTTTTGATCAAAGTTTTTCTTTCAATTGCTTCAAATTGTTGATTGGTGCCTCTCAGTTATGAAAAAATGGTATAGAATGATAGCCTATGGTATAAGCTTTACAAATATGCCACATAAGTACCATTTCTATACACAATACGAAATAAAAATTGAAAAATCTAACCCCTACCCCTTCGAAATGTTGACATAAATTTTAAGATTTTTCTCGAAATCGTGTAAGTTCAACGGTCCTTAGAAACCAGAGTGTTTTTCATTTAATAATTTTTAGAATTGTTTTTAGTCTTTTAATGTCCTTTCTTAAAAATTATGCATGTTAACATAATGTAAATATGTTTTTAATGTCCAAACTGTCACTTTTAAATAGACAAATAAAACACATCTTTGAATATTTTCGTTTTCGACAAAGTTTTGTCCCTTTTTTGTCTCATCTTACCTATGAGTGGTTCAAATTCATGAAAAGATGGAACAAAATGGAGGTACATAATGTCTTCTTTGCACCTGGTACAAATTATGGCAGTTTTGAAGTATTATAAACTTCCTACGTCCATAAAACGTACCCCTACCCTAACAAATTTACTCAAAAATTGTCAATTTTTTGTCTATGTTCGCGTAAAAACTACCAGAACACGCAAATTGTGTGTTGTTAATGACAAGGTTGCATGAATTATATTGTGATTTCGTATTTTAACTGTCATTTGCTGACTTAAACCCAACATCTTGCCCGAAATTTATGAAAAATGGGCATTTTCTACATTTAAGATTTATCCAAAGTTCGCTGTTAAATCGTTATACATTCAAAATCTGGAGGATATATCTGCAGATATGCCAATTAATTGTTCTTAGGGATATATAAGTTGTCTAAAAGAATTGCTTAGAAAAGCAAGGAGTGTTTAATGTGACTCTGAATACCGAAAATCTTACCCCTACCCCAACAAATTTTCCCTAAAATTGTCAATTTTTTCTCTATGTTCGCATAAAAAAACCAGAACACGCAAACTGTGTGTTGTATATGACAAAGTTGCATGAATTACTTTATGATTTGCTATCTTAACAGCCATTTGTCGACTTAAGGGGGTAGACCTGGGTAGGCCTTAAATTTTTCTGATCGTTTAATTTTTTAAATTTTTTAAGCATTGAAAGTACACATGTTCATGTCGACTTTCAGCAATTTTCAACAATTTTTACCGTCCCGTTTTATGTCTAGTGGTCATCAAAGATACCCTGTTTCCTCATGTTATTTGGTCCGTTCAGGACTTGATTGTGGTGTATAAAATCGGCTCTAATTAAATTTGTATTCGATTCAAGATTATTTCAAATGTAAAATTCTGTAGTTTAGACTTGTGTGAAAGTAAGCGTGAATGATGATAGGAAATTTTACTAGTATGAACTGAAATACATGGGTGTTCTGAATAGTATAGGCTGAAATTTTCACTCTTTTTTTATCACTATTAAACACTTCTTGTAAAAAATTATGTCGTTTAATTTTCACCAAAAACTGAGAATAGAAAGAAAACAAGTATATATAACATATATTAAAATTTTAGAAAATTCTACCGTCCCATTTTTTCTTAATTTAGAATGAAGTGGGTAAAAATCAATAAAATTGCTAAATCCGTGCTTTTAATTACCTCCCTTGGAAAAAATCCGACTTTTATATATTTTCATTATCTTTGGACACTATTGCAAAACTGTAGAATTAAATGCATTCATTATAAATAACTGGATGGTGAGTAACTGTTTTCATGACAAATTTAATATTTGTTTGCTGTATGGATTTTACAATTTTTAAATTTGGTAATACCTATTGTAATGATTCTATTTGTTCGTGTAAGTATTTAAAAAGTGAAAACCAGAGTTATCTCCTCCTACCCCAGGTCTACCCCCTTAAACTCAATATTTATCCCAAAATTAATGAAAAATTTGGAATTTTCAACATTTCAGATTTATCTAAAGTCCACTGTTAAATCGTTAAATATGTCGAATCTGCACATTTGCCATCTAATTGATCTAAGCGATTCATTAGTTGTCTTAACACATTGTTTAGAAAAACAAGGAGTGTTTAATGTGACTCTAAATACCTAAAATCTTACCCCTACCCTAACAAATTCACCCTAAAATCTTACCCCTACCCCAACAAATTCACCCTAAAGTGGTCATTTTTTGGCATAAAAATAACCAAAACCCGCAAAGTCTGTATTGGATATAAAAATGTTGCATTAATCTTATCATGATTTGTCATTTTAAGTCCCACTTTTCGGATTAAACCCAATACGTGGTACAAAATTGATGAAAAATCGGGGAATTTTCAGCATTTCAGGAATGTCCAAAATTCACTTTTAAATAGTTATATGTGGCAAATCTGGAGGATTTATCTGCAGGTATGCAAATTCATTTTTCTTGGGGATATATAAGTTATCTTAAAACAATGTGTAGAAAAACCAGGGGTGTTCAATGTAACTCTAAATACCGAAAATTTTACCCCTACCCCAAGAAAATGATGCTAAAACAATGCAAAAATATGTCTGTCTGTACATATATATGAACAAAACATACTAATATTTTTACTTTCTTTTAAAAAATGCATTTGATATATCGTAACATGCTATTTTAAGCAGAAAATATGGGTAAAATTAAATATTTTGGGCGATTTCCGTGAAAAATGGGAATTTTCAGGATTTCGGAATGTTTCAAAATTCAAAGTTTAATTGTTGTATAACTGCCCATAAACCACGCGCATGATCCTATCTGTTATATATGGGAGTCTCTGTGCATTTTTGTGTTTGAAATGTTATATTATTGGACCTTTACATACAATGTTCAGGCTTTTCAAGCTGAATAAAATGATATAAATTGTGTTGAATTTTTTTTTTTTTTTTTTTTA
>MJUU01021417.1:0-23887 GCA_002080025.1 Modiolus philippinarum
AGAGTAAAACCTATAAGATTTTCGTTTTACTTATAAAATGCTTAAACTGCAAGCAACGTAAAAAATGTGAGTAAA
This sequence comes from Modiolus philippinarum, assembly GCA_002080025.1. Lineage (NCBI taxonomy): Eukaryota > Metazoa > Mollusca > Bivalvia > Mytilida > Modiolidae > Modiolus > Modiolus philippinarum. The sequence continues at coordinate 76 of MJUU01021417.1, forward strand.
ACCTACTTTTTTACTTCTGGAGTGCTTAAAGCAGAGTTTCAACCGTTGTAGAAACAAAAATCGTAAACACGTTTTTTGTCACATGCTCCTGGATAGTAGTTAACAATGGCAAAAAGCCGTAGGTTTTCAAAAAACGTTTTTTGAAAACCTACGGCTTTTTGCCATATCAACTACTATTGTTGTCTCGGAAACACGACACTCCATTTTTCCTTCTCTCTTTTGTGTTTTTGATTTTTCAGATCAACCAATCATATTTCATACTTCATTTCTACCTCGGAGGTTTCAGATATGTCGTATGTCCGGAGGTTTTATGTTGTTGTTACTTACCTTCTTAAAACAAATATAGAGACCACAACACTGTAGATAAAGCATACTCCAAGGATACCAGATAGAATTATAACTGTAAACAAATAACACAAATAAATCTTGAGTATGAAATGTCTAATACTTGGAAACAGTAACAACAGAAACATTTTATTAGTTCCTTCTTTCACGTAAATAGCATTTTGTTGTTATTTTGTTTTTGTTGCCATACCTAAGATGGGTCATCAGGAATCAAGAGTTCAAATTGTATTTTCAGCAAAAATTTGAATTCTGCAGTATGTCACATACCATGGTTTATTGAAATCTTAACTCAAAGTCAAACTGCTGTTCAGTGGAACCCGCAGGGTTGGATTTCATTTCTGTGATATCTAGCTTAATTTACTTACAGAATGTTCTACTCTGTTTTAATGTTATAAATCTTTAAAATTGTCCCCATAGCAAGATGATATTTGATTTTAAATTACCTTTAGTAGTCCTTTGTTTGTTTGTTTTTCATTCAGATTACTGTCATCTTATCTGTTCTAACATTTCAAAAAACATAAATGTATTATCTGAAATATATGTAAAGAATTAGAAATAGGTAGAAAGGAACGAGAAGGAGAGGTTTGGGTACCGATAAACCGGTTTAACCCTACCGCTGGCTTTTGCTAGTGGAGGCACCAAGTCCGGCTGTTTCGAGTTCCTTTGTCTTTTGTCTTTTATTAAATATGTTTTACTTGTGCAGTTCCCCTGTGAATTGTGGCATGTGATTGCGATTTTCGGCCATTGTAGGTTTTACCCGATCTCTTCATTTTTGAATTATTACAATTTTGACATTTTTAACAATTACCTGTAGTATTGTTACATTTAGTTTCTGTACAAAATGGCAAGGATTCCCTGTTCGCTGACGTCCGTTCAGACCCCTCGGATGTTCTTTCGGAATTTATTGCTGTAGTTGGTGAAGCGGTCGTTGTGGATGTTGAGGTAGTGTGTTTATCACATCTGATCTGCATAGAGGGAGAATCACCACCCTCTGCAATAATGTTATAAAGATATAAAGCATTAAAATGAATAAGTCACGGGTAAAGAGAAAAGAATGCAAATTATAGTAATATTTTGGTGGGTATCAGCACTTGACATCTTTACTCTGTTATTTTAATTTTATCGTGAATTTTACCTTTGCAATTATTGTAGCTTGCAATCGTCACATATGAAAAATGTGCATAAATCTTTGGCAACCGTCTATTATGCAATGTGACCGATGTTCCTTTTGTAGGCACATAAATCTTGGTAACCATGTGTTTCCTTTGTAGGCACTAACGCGTCCGAGTCCTCTTTAAATTTTTGTAAGCATAGTAATCACTCCATCATCGTTATTTTGTAATTGTTGTGCCAGCAGGCGCTTTTTGACCTCTAAGAACTTTTTTTAACTTGACACTTGGTGTTTTCGTTTGACCTTTTAAGGTAAAAACTGATTGTCGATGTTGAGAAACCTTGCATTTTATTAAGTATGCTTTGTATCAAGATGATACAAGACTATAATCAAAATCGAAACATGTGCAACAAAAGAAATAACTGTTATATCTTTCTACAAACTGTAGGTATGTTTAAGTTAATGGCATAATCGGTTAACACACATTCTTCATGTAGATTGGTTGATTGATTAGTTAACGTTTTACGTGCAGTGAAAAATATTTTAGCTACGCCAGGACGAGAACAAGTTAATTAATTCAAATAATAATAAGCAAAGGGAGAAAGATATAAAGGAGGAAGGGACATATTGGACAGTGGGAAAAATGGGTAGGGACAGAAATTCAGCCTTCTATACGACCCTAGTGAGTCTGCTGTTGTTAAAAGTATAAGAGGCTTCTTTATACTGCATGGTGCGTGGAGTTTCTTCATAGAGTTCACAATCAATGGCTTGTGGCAAGGCTTTCCTTATTATGACATAATTACCCCGCATACACGGAACATTCCATCATCCACCGCCTAGGACACGCCCAGTAGCTCTGTAGACAGAGCCCCTGAAAACCGATTCAGGTATCAGGAAATCTGTTGATTTGGTTCTTTCGCAATATGCATTGAATGTTTTGGTCTCTAGGTTTGTGATTTGTCCAATCTTTACTTTTGTTCGATTAACATATCCGAATTGTCAAAAGTTTATCATTCATATGGACCCTAATTATATCTTATTAAACCTAATCTGAATTCAAAAGTGTGATAATTCAAGCTGATTTGACTTTAATCCGACATGAATATTTTTTGAACAAATTACATCGAAAAAATAATATTGATTGCCAATAGTGTAATTCCATTTGGAAAAGCAGTAACTGATATTTATGCATATGTCAGACAGCATAGTTCCCGTGCTTTCTTTTATCATATACTTACTTATATCTATCCTGTAGCAATACGAAGCATTGGCGTCGTTAAAATGGCGCCTGAGAGTAATAGTGAGAATATCATTCGGTTCAATATCTGTGATATCTGCCCTCCCAAAGCAATTAATAATATGTCTGATATCATTTGTATTGTCCCGGATTGTAATTGAGGATCCACACTGTATGTATCCCGGTGAATGTAACCCCTCTAATGACAATGTATTGCCTCCATATACCTCAACCGTACATGCACATTGTGTAAATTTGTAGATATCTGCGCTGGTAAAATCCATCAGAACGGACTGTCCGATTGCCGCACCACCCATGCACATTTTCACAACTATTAGAAAAACAAAAAAGAATTATTTGTTGGGGTTGGTAAAAATATTGTTCGTGCTTTTTGTGTATGCTTTCTACCTTTCTTTCAGCTATGGTGTACTTGTTCATGTGAGAATTAACACGTAAATCACTTTCACTTTGTCTAAATCAAACTATTATTCTGACAACCTGTATATGTAATACCAATATCTCCCCATTTTATATGTTTAGTTTTTCTTAAAATCAACTCGCTTTAGTCGTTTATTCCGTTTGTCGGGTAACGGATGACAGTGTTTGTAAGTGTACTTTGGCCGATATTTTTATGCTTGTTGGCAACCACACATTTTTGGATGTCTAGAAATATAGATGTAGCGTTGTTAGACATTTTCCAAGTGATTTCAGCACAAGTTTGTGTTGGGTGTCGTCCTTGACTTACTTTGAGGTATGAGTGTTTGCTGATTGGTCAATGCCTCATGGTGATTTCAAGATGAAGAATAACAAATAAAAAGTCTTTTTCCATTTTCTTAACTTTGCCATAATTTTGTAGGTACTTGTCCAATGATCTTTACTTCATATCCCTTATCTTTGTATTATAAAGTATATATTGATGCCACTGCTGGTGGACTGTTAGTCCCCGAGGGTATTCACCAGCCCGGTAGTCAGTACTTCGGTGCTGACCCGAAAGCCGATTATATTTGGAACCTCTCAATATCTGAATTTTTGTAAAATTTGTTGAAAACTAAGGAGTATCTCCCTCATGCAAAGCTCTGTCCTTAGCTTATTTTGGCTTTACATTTAGATCATATTGGTTATTTGTTCTCTATCAGTTTTTTAATACCTTTATGGAGTTTATGGACTTCCAAAAGTATTAGATTTTATCTGCACTGAAGAGACATAAGTTGTCGAAATGCGCATATGCAGAAACAAAATTCACAGTAACTTCGGTATTTAGTCATTTAACATAATATTCATTGCATACATTCCAAATGTTTCGATTTGATCTGCACTGATGAGACGTTAGTGGTCGAAATGCGCATATGCAGAAACTAAATTCACAGTAACTTCAGTATGTTGTTACAAAATAAGTATTTATCTCATGCTACTTCAAATAAGCACAAAATTATAATAGTTAAACAAATAATACTGAAAATCTACATATTTTTGCATTACTAGATACATTGCTGAATCATATTTTTGATCCTTGCCCTACCAGAGAGCAGGTAAGCCTCGTTTGTGGTGGTTGTGTTTGTTTATACCTTGACAAAATTTCTATATTTGTAAAATTAATAAAATTTTATTTACCTGGTAAGCTGTCTGAGGTGCAACTTTCTGAAAGAGAAAAACACATTTGGAGCGATTGATATGGAGAAATGGTGCACACATTACATTGCAAGGTAAAAATAAATGGGAAAGCGATAACACAGCTCAGACGAGAGGAGATGTTATGTTAACAATGTATTAGCTCTGCATTATTTTGCTGTACTAGTGATATCAAGGGAAAAAAACAAGTAAGGCAATTACAACAGGTTCACAAAATGAGAAATTCCTTTACACTTAATCTAAATTGAACCTTTCTAAAATGTCTTAGTGGTCTTAGTGTTATGCTAAAATTTTGTATCATCTCAATAATTGTGTAACAAAATTTTAAGACAAAAAAAAATTCTTACTCTGCACTTTGCAGTTTCCTTTAAATCAATTTTTTTACATAAAACCTTCTAATTCAAAGTATGTAAACTATTGCAAGAAAATAATAAATATTTCGATTTCCTTTAATTTAAAATCATAGTGAAAAAATTCAGATGAAGTTGTAAAACAATGGGGCCAATATTTATTTTTAATAAAATTCCTCTGTTGGAATCTCTCTCTCTCTTTCTATATATCTATATACAGTAGAGTTCGTTTATAACGAATAGGCTTATCACGAAATCAGGCTTATAACGAAGTAAATAAAAATCCCCGGTCCCGAAACTATTAAAACAACGTACTTTTGAAGGCTTATTACGATTTTTTATAACGAAGAGAATTTTAACCCAAACGGTATTTTACTTGCTAAAAATTTACCTGATATAACGAAGAAAGATTGTTTGACAAAGAAATCGTTAACCTGTCTACTATTTTTCGCAAATCAAAGCATATTTCAATTGTAGAGTGCACCTGGAACTTTCAAATTTTATTTCTTAAATTTTTAGTACAAATTACGAAAAAATAGAAGACGTTTTTTCGGAAGATGGTAATACTGTAGGATTTCTCTTATAACGAACGATGCTTAGGGACAGACCATTTAACCTGAAAGGGGGGGGGGGTTATGGTTTTTTTCTGGACAGAAATTTTTTTTTATCGTGTATCAACAAAATATTTATTTTCAAAATTAACATTATTTTTGAGGGCAGAAAGCCTCCGTCAGAAATTTTTTTCTTCATCACTTTGGCAGCCAAAATATTTTTTTCACATAAAATCAGCTCCAAAATAATTTTTTTTAGAAAAAAAACCATAACCCCCCCCCCCTTCAAGTTAAATGGTCAGTCCCTTATAATAACAAAATTAAATCGAGAGTCCCCTTGAATTCATTATAAACGAACTCTACTGTATATAGTTATATCATTAAATGATTGTTCTAGGCTTAAGGCTACGATGTTAATACAATCGATTTGAAACTAACTGAAAGATTGGAAATGAATGCGGGCATTAATAAGTGCATATTTGTTAAATTTGGCCTTTTGTGATACTAAGAACATTTGTTAATTTTACTACCATTCCTTTCACTCTCATTGTGCAATTCATCAAAGTTTTCTTTCCTGAGATCTCCAATACACTACCACTTCGAAAGAAACAAATCTTTACCGCCCAACATTTTCAAATCTATTGTCAATACTTCGACATATGAGCTAGTCTTTTATTACCTCGAAAATCGCGATTACTGTGAATTCTGTCTCTTCAGAAGTCTTGTTTTCGATTTGTAAAATATGATTCTGAACGGAACATTTGTCTACGTATCATTATGTATTAATTAATAAAATTTGCACTGTGTATTATGTTTGTAGCACCCGTACAGTGCCTTTAAATTAAATCTTAAAATTAACCGCGCGGTTCAAATCAGCGTATATATATGCACTACTTGTCTTACCTGTCTTTAAGATCTCTTCTAAGAAAAGAAGAATGTTTACAACATAATACGAGGTTGCTCTCATTTTCCCTAGTCTGCTGTACATGTTGACATCATTTCTCGGTCAGGAATAAACTGTATCATGTCACAAAAGACTGCGACAATATTAATAAATATCAGGTATCTACTAAGTATTTTAATGAACTTTGAATACGTTGCCATGGAAACGAATCAGGTGGGGATGTTAATCAATAGTCTATTCCAATAAGTATGTATATGGAAGTTGTCTCTTTGTCGGAAAAGATAACATTTTTTTTATAACTTATATTATATTAATCGATATCAAAAGGATAAGAATAGCAAAATTAATTCTCTTCAAGTAAACGCGCGGCGTCTCAATTAAGAAAGAAATAAAAAAAAAATATGGGAATATAATTTGCATTAGCTGAGGAGGTTTACCTGGACGCTAAATGTATGACTTAAGTGTATATATTGGTAATCTGAGGGAGTGTGATTGTTATATTGCACTGAAGAACATGTTGTCGACATTGCTATATGCAGAAAGTAAATTCAAATTAAAGTCGGCATTTTGTTATTATTTACCAATGGGTCGATACCTCTGCAGGTGGATTGTGAGACCTCGAGGGCATTCACCAACCCAGAAGTCAGTACTTCGGTGCTGTCCCGAAAACCGATTTTATTTGGAAACTTGCAATACATAAATTTTGTTTAAAGAGTAGTTCCCTCTTGCATCCTTGGTTGATTTTGACTTTTCTAGTTAGATCCTAATGGTAATTTCTCTTTCAGCTTTTACACATATTTTAGATTTTGGATTTCTATCTCAAAATGTAAGGTTAAAAACTATAAAACATGTGCAATTTTGATAACAGATACGTTCTTTACTAGTAATTTGACAAATAAGACGTATCATACTAGAAGCTATGACGATCTTAATTGTGCTTCTAAACATCTTGTCTACGGTATAGAATGTAATTTATGTGGCCTTATTTATGTCGGAGAAACTAAAGGGAGACTGAACGAACGAATGAACGGACATAGAACGGGAATCAACACGATGAAATTTCCAACCATTTACCAACATTTCAATCAACCCGATCATTCTATTCTCTCCATGAAAGTACGTATTCTAGAAAAAATTTACCATCCTACGAACAATCCCTAACCTAGGTACACCTCTTCGTAGACAAAGAGAAGAATACTGGATACGCAAATTAGGAACGGCAATACCGTATGGTTGTAACGACAAAATTGACAGTATAGGTAATGATATAAATGTGATGCGCATTTTTGATAACAATCCTAGACGAAAACGAAGCCGTGGCCATCGCCATTATACATCACCAACACTTCATGATGTAACTATACAAGGCCTACTTCCTTTCGTTAGTAAACCTTTAGGATTGCATCACATTCGTACAAAACTTTATTCTTTACCACTTACTAAATTGAATTCTCTGTATAAAACGACTTTAGAAAATACCTGCACTGATCAATCCTCATCTTTATACATGTTAGATGCTGTTATACTTGATATTGGTCAACATAGGTTATTCAAACCTGTTAAAGAACGCGCCAATGTAGAAGAACGTCGTTCATTTCTACCCATCAAATTCGCTAATAAGGGTTTGAATGCTATTAACCTAGCCAATATCTTGCATCACAAAAATGTAAAAAACAAAATACCCCCATATTTCAAACACACATCAGTCCCGATCATTTCGTACACCTATACTTCACCAATCGCGTCTAAAATTTTCAACCATAAACTTGTATTGCAAAACCTTACCACCGACGACCTCAAGTCTAAACCACCCGATTGTTCATGTTCTGATTCACCATTCACCATACCATTTTGTTGAAATCTAAGGAGTATCTCCCTCTTGCAAAGCTCTGTCCTTAGCTGATTTTGGCTCAACATTTAGATCATATTGGTTATTTGTTCTCTCTCAGTTTTTAAACATCTTTGAGTTTATGGTCTTCCAAACATTTAGATTTTATCTGCACTGAAGAGACATAAGTTGTCGAAATGCGCATATGCAGAATTTAAATTCACAGTAACTTCGGTATTTAGTCACAGATATAGTCCCTGTGGTCACGTCATAACGGGAGATTTGAGTATCATTGAAAACAAGTCTCTCCGTGATGTCCTTGCAAAAGGGCCTAAATTCCGTGAACCACGTTCCATCAACTGGGAACAAAATTTCAAACTTCTTATGGATGCTGTAGAGGACTATGCCAGAAAATGGATTAAGCGTGAACAAGATGAAGACCTTGATCCCTTTTCGAGTGGATTAAGGCTGTGAGGTCGATGATTCTTAAACGAATCAATCAGCTACGAGGGTCAATGAGAACTAAAGCATCATCAATTTTCAAAAATGCTCATGTGGACAGTTACTTGTCCTCCATTCATGACAAATATGTCGTCGTTCCTGCCGATAAGGCCCCAAATAATACCATTTTTATTTGCAAAAATCATTATATAAACTGTTTAAAGAAAGAACTAGACATTGATAATTCCAACGGCAATCCAACTTACGCAGCTACTACTCTGTCAAAGGAGGAGATATTACAGAACCATAAATCTGTTTTGCTTTCCTTCGGGATTTCCACCAAGGATGAAGACACAGATCTCCCCTCTTTGTACCGGGTACCTAAGTTACATAAATGCCCATACAAAGAACGATACATCGCTGGATCTGCCAAATGCTCTACAAAACCTATATCTAAATTGCTAACCTCCATCTTGACAGCTGTTAAAGAGGGCCTTCAAAAATACTGTGATACTTGCTTTTCAAGAAGCGGAGTAAATGAAATGTGGATTTTGAAAAACTCCAAAGATCTACTTGACATCTTAAACTCTAGATTATACCACACAATAACAACATTAAAACTTTTGACTTCTCCACACTTTACACTACTATTCCTCATGAACAACTAAAATCTCGGCTGAAAGGTTTAATTCATAGATGTTTCTCACGTAAGAACGGTGAACGAAGATATAGGTACATTGTTGTAGGTAGAGAACAAGGCTGCTTTGTGAAAAATGACTCCGAATCGGAGAAAAAAATATACAGAGGAAGAAGTGATTAAAATGTTCGAGTTTCTGATCGACAATATATTTGTCCAGTTTGGCGACTTCAAACTAAGCTCTACGACAAACGCGATGACTTCACCTTTCCAATAGTAAAATTCCCTTTTCTTTGTAGCAACATCCCAACAGCGCCGGCATATGGAGTTTACATCTCCCAGCTCATTCGCTATTCAAGAGCCTGTGTTCGATGCAGTGACTTCCTTGATAGAGCCCGGTTGCTCACAAATAGGCTACTTCAACAAGGGTATGTTACCCAAAACTTGAAGTCATCCCTCCAAAAGTTTTACGGTCGACATCACCATCTTGTGGACCGCTATGGGATATTTGTTTCCCAGATGACAGTTTCCCTGTAAAGCTTAATTGTTGTTTCCTCTACCGGATTTGACATGTTCAACACGGTGGGTGTCTTATAAGAAGCAGGAGATGCTTACTCTACCGGTGCACCTGATCTCACCCATGGTTTTTTATTGGGTCAGTGTTGTTCATCTTTGTGTGTGTGTGTGTCTTCATTTTTCTTTTCTGTGCCGTACCCATGTTTTGTCTATGTTTTTCCCCCTTTTTTGTTTCTGGTGTTGCCATTGTCCTTGGATTGTTCGCTTTTGGATTGACGGTTCGGTTCTCACTTAATTTCCTAATGTTTTGACTTGATTTACACTGGAGAGACATAAGTTGTCGACATGGCCATATGTGGAAACTAAATTCAAAGTAACTACAGCATTTTATTATCAACAAAGACTTAATTTTGAAAGAAATTGTGGGATATAGGTACATCTATTGAAGAATTGCAATATGAATAAGTTAATGACTGCGGCTGCGAGAACTCTTTGCCAGTTTGGTTTTCTTTGTTAAAGATCCCACATCCAGGAATTTGAAACAATATGAATAACGGTAAAATCGGTACTGGGGACCGTCTTGAACTTACTATGAGGTATGAAAGGAACTCATTGATGAAGTTCAACCATGTATTTGAAGACTCTTTGTCTCGTGTGCGTTTACTCTATATCCTTTGTTTATCAAGGTGATTTCAAGATGAAGATCAACAATAATTCTGTTGTTTGGTTTTGCCTTGTGTTTCGTAAAGACTTTGTCTCTTGTATATTTACTCCGTATATCCTTACTGAACAGAAAGACCAGGAGTCGCAACGCAAAAGACAAAAGGACAAACCAGGTGGACCGCAATGGTCCTGACTTGGTACAGGTATTTCAAAAGAAATCGTGGGTTAAACAGGTATTACGGCGTGCCAAATATCTCCTTTCATTGTGGTAATGTCCGGTAGCAACTGTAGAATGAATCTAAGTTAGAAAATGGTGCAATAGATTCATTCAAATTTGGTTTAGGTTTTTCCACACGTGTATAGTTATGCTGTTTAAAATCACTTATGTCCTGTCTTTATTTATATTGCGTATTGCTGTTACTGTAAACCAACTTATTTTCGCGGCTACTTTATTTCGCGTTTTGTTCATCCTGGTGAAGTTCGCGGAATTTTATTTTCGCGATTTTCTATTACTGTTAATGCTTTTATATAAGGATATGAACTATTCGCGACGATTTATTTTCGCGATATTTTCACGAACGCGAAAGTCGCGAAAATAAATCGCTCGCGAAAATAAGTTGGTTTACAGTATTTTGTTGTCGTTCCAATACCCTGTTTGGGTCATAAAGAAAAGGCAATATTTTTTTCTTTCTTTTTTTGCAGCAGAATGTTTTTTTTTTTTTGAAATCTTAACTCAAAGTTGATTTGTTGTTGAGCAGAACCACCAGGTTGAAAACCATTTTTGTGGTATCTAACTCAATCTGCTTTCAGAATGTTTAAATTTATTTTGCTATTATCAATCTTTAAAATTGTACCCATGACAAGATTATTTCAGATGACGATATTTTTCAACAACAGCACTGTGCTTGTTTATTTTATTTTGTTGTTGCTTTTTAAAATTCAGGTTTGAAAGCCTCGTTGTAATTTCAAGATGAAGAACAACAATACAAGAGTTGTTTTACCATGCATGTGTAGAGACGTTGTCTTATTTCAATTTACTCCATATCCTTTCATTGTTTGTTATTTGATCTCTACTGATAACATATATCTACCTCGTGCATAGCTCTGTCCTTAGCTGAATTTGTTTTTTTTTTTTATCATTTTGGTCATTTGTTCTCTATCAGCTTTTACACGTTTTTTGATTAATGAACTTCCTATTGTTTTGGTTTTTTCTGCACTGATGAGACATAAGTTGTCGAAATGTGCAATATGCAGAAAATGAGTTAACAGTAACTTCGGTATTTTGTTATTTACTACATTTACACAATTACCTGTAGTATTGTTACATTTTGTTTCTGTACAAAATGGCAAGGATTCCTTGTTCGCCGACGTCCGTTCAGACCCCTCGGATGTTCTCTCTGAATTTATTGATGTTGTGGGTGAAGTTGTTGTTGTAGATGTAGAGGTAGTATGTTTATCACATCTGATCTGCAAAGAAGGAGAATCACCACCCTCTGTATTTTTTTTTAATGAAATTGTAAATATATTTGTGTCATACTTTGTTCTGAGAATTTCACAACAACCACCACCAAAAAATATATTACAAAAATTTAGAAGCTTAACAAACGATAGTTGGATAACGCTCAAGCTTAATGCTAGGTGTCATCCTGGATCTGCTATAGTATGAGTGTTACGCATATTATTTATATTGTTGACAGGCGTTGCATTTTTACAATTTCTGTATGTTTATTGCTCAGCGTATATCTATCTTTATTGCAACCAGAAATTGCAATCTGCAAGAATTTCCCTCAGAAATACACTCTTGATAAGAAGGCTTATCAAGCTCTTGATAAGAAGGCTTATCAAGCTCCTTGAGCTAGCCGGCAGTTTAGCGGCGAGCAGTCCTCGACCCATCTTTCTAAATTTGTGGTTTTTCCACCCTTTACACAAGTTCTCAATATATCTGAGCTGATTCAAGACATCTTGCGAATCCTGTTTGAATCTTTTAGTTTAAGATCATAAACCGAAAACAGTAATTGCAGATTTAATACATCAATGTTTCTGCACTAAAAATGGAGAACGTAGATACACCTTTTTAGCAGAAGGGAAAGACAATAGATATTTTGTTAAGAACCACACTGATTCAAAAAAGTAGTACACTGAGACTGACGTTATCAAAATGTTAGAATTATTTTTGTCGAATTCGGAGGTCGCGTTTTCCAACAGACTATGGGAACTAACTGTGCGCCAATTCTAGCTGACCTTTTCCTTTACTCATATGAGGCCAAGTTTTTACAGGGGCTTACACAAAGAAAACAAAAACATCTAGCCCAGTCCTTTAATTTCAACTTTCGCTACATAGACGATGTAATTTCTCTAAATAATCCAAAATTTAAGGAATATTTACATCATATCTATCCCAATGAGCTTGAAATTAAAGAAACAACTGATACACGTACTTCAGCTTCGTACATAGATCTTTTGTTGTATGAAAATGGACGTTTGAAATCTAAGCAATATGACAAGCGTGATGATTTTAACTTCCCAATTGTGAACTTTCCTTTTCTTAGCAGCAACATACCTATCCACCAGCCTATCGACTGTACATTTCACAGTTGATTCGATACTGTCGAGCATGCAGTTTGTACAGGGATTTTTTTTAACAGAGCAAAAACACTGTCCCAAAAGCTGCTTAGTCAGGGATTTGTTCAACCTATGTTAATTTCATTACTCAAGAAATTCTATGACCGTAACCATAACATCATTGAAAGATTTGACGTGGTAGTGTCCCAAATGAAAGCGGACATGTTCAGCTAGATTCACGTCTTCCCGGATTTGACTTTACCGATTTTGACTTTTTCCTGGATTGACTCACTTACAGTGTGACGGGTACTGTTAACAGACCAGGACATGCTTATACCCTTTCCGAGCACCTGATGTCACTTTCAGTTTCATAGGAGTTCACACTGTAAGTGCCTTGGTTTTGAGTGTTGTTTTTTTTTATTTCTGTGCTTTGTGGCTGTATGGCGTCATTATTTTCTATGTTGTCGTTTTTGCCATGTCTTTAGACTTCGATTGTTGTAAATACTACTCCTTTGTTCCTTCGGTATGTGACAATATATATTTGTCTCCAATAGTGTAATTTCATTTAAAAAGCAGTAACTTATATTTATACATATGTCCAACAGAATAGTTACTGTCCCTTCTTTTATTCTATACTTACTTATATCTATCCTGTAGCAATACGAAGCATTGGTGTCAGTAAATAACACAATACCGAAGTTACTGTTAATTTATTTTCTGCATATTCGCATTTCGACAACTTATGTCTCATCAGTGCAGATCAAACCAAAACAACTGGAAGTCCATTAACCGAAAATGTGTAAAAGCTGATAGAGAACAATTGACCAAAGTATCTGAATAGAAAAGCCAAATTCAGCTAAGGACAGAGCTATGCATGAGGGAGATACTCCGTAGCTTTAAACAAAATTTTGCAAAATTTGGATATTGCAAATTTCAATAAAATCGGTTTTCGGGTCAGCACCGAAGTACTGACTACTGGGTTGGTGAATACCTCGGGGACTAACAGTCCACCAGCAGTGGCATCGGCCCAGTGGTAATAAATAACACAATACCGAAGTTACTGTTAATTTATTTTCTGCATATGCGCATTTCGACAACTTATGTCTCATCAGTGCAGATCAAACCAAAACAATTGGAAGTCCATTTACCGAAAATGTGTAAAAGCTGATAGAGAACAGTTAACCAAAAGGATCTGAATAGAAAAGCCAAATTAAGCTAAGGACAGAGCTATGCATGAGGGAGATACTCCCTCATGCATAGATAAAATGGCGCATGAGAAGAATAATAGTGAGAATATCATTCGGTTCGATATCTGTGATATCTGCCCCCAAAGCAATTAATAATATGTCTGATGTCATTTGTATTGTCCCGGATTGTAATTGAGGATTCACACTGTATGTATCCTGGTGAAGATAACCCCTCTAATGACAAATTATTGCCTCCATAGACCTCAACTGCACATGCACATTGTGTAAATTTGTAAATATCTGCGCTGGTAAAATCCATCAGAACGGACTGTCCGATAGCCGCACAACCCATACACATTTTCACAACTATTAAAAAACAATATATTATGCGGAATTATTCGTGCTTTAGGTGTATGCTATCTATCTTTTTCAGTTATGGTGTACTTGTTGATGTGAGAATTTATCATATATATCGCTTTGAAAATTTAACTTTTTGTCTGAATCAAATTATTATTCTGACCACCTGTATATCCAATGCCCACATCTCCCCATTTTATATGTTTAGTCTTCTTATAATCAACTCGATAAGCACCCTGTTCTCGTTGGTCCGTTTGTCAGGCAACGGATTACTTTGACCGATATTTTTTATGCTTGTTGACAACCACGCATTTTCGGATTCTAGACAGTCCAATATCCAATGGTATTTAAACAAAAGAATGTTGAGCTCTCGTTTAGAAAAGATAAAAAAGTCGATTACATTGTTTAGGTCTGTTGTTAGGTGCTTTAAAAGTTACTTATAATGTGAAATATTCTACTTTTTCATGTGCATGTCACAGACTTCTATATATACAAATGACAAAAAGTTTTTGATTGAATGTTCTTTACATATTTAAGAAGAAAAATGATATTTTTGATAATTTTCCTCTTATAGAGACTTGTGGATCGTACCGTTTCTTATAGCCTGACATTGACCAGAAAAATATGCTTTTTCTTTAAATAATCATCTTTTCATATGCCGATTTTCGGCAGGGTACATGTAGCGGTTCAGATACAATAAATTAAAAAAAGACGATATTTCGCTGTTTTACTTTCCATTTTTGTTTACAAAATCGATTGCTACTCACTCTTACACGTGGTTTCTTTCAATGAAGACACGCCTCTTTTTCCTGATCGATACGTAGACTTGACCATTGAACCAATGAAATCATGATCTTGTGATGATGATTTCCGTGTAAAAAAAGTAAATGGCGCTGTTTCAGGACAACATAATTTTCTTAGCAACAACGAAAGACCTTTTGGATGACATCGTTTCTTACGCAGTAATCGTTACTAAAGTGGTCTATAAATAATGTATGTTAAAAAATCTATCTGTACATCAAATTTTGTCAGGGTACATGCATTTTAACACCCGATAGCAATTGATTTTGACCAGTCTGTCAATTGAATATTTTTTTCACGACAGTTAATTATCAATCCTTTTAAGAAATTCTCGTATCAATCCTTCTTATGGACAAGTTTAATCATTTTTCCCTATAGAGCAAAGGTCTGGTAATTGAATGACGTTTGAACTAAATATTGTATTCGTCTGTTTCTTTTTAAATCTTAACATTTTGTCGGTTGTTTACTTTCGTCGCCATGCTCTTATTTTGATCAGAAAAATCTTATAATCACAAAAGAGTTTTTCTAGAAGGGAGATAATTTTATACCACTAGATTTCCCGCTGTAGAAACATAGATGCAGCGTTGCTGGATATCTTTCAAGTGAATTCCGTTAAAGTTTGTGCTACAATGTAGGCACCGTCTTGGGCTTACTATGAGGTATGAGTGTTTATTGATTGTTCAATGCCTCATAATGATTTCGAGATGAAGAACAACAATACAAGCGTTGTTCCATTTTCTTAATTTCATCATGATTTTGTATGTATTTGCCCCATGATCATTTACTTCATATTCCTTATATTTGTATTATTTTTAAAAGTATATATTTAACGTTCTATTCATACCATGCATTCCTATATTATTTTTATAAAACAATAATGGTCTTCTTACTTCTATTTATCTTATACTATGTGGTGCCGAGTACAGACTACGTCGCCAGAACTAGTCACCAGTCCAGATTTTAGTATGTGCCATTGGAATGTATGTGTGTGCAGTGATGACGTAATACCCGAGACTACGCATAGTTCCCTACATGTGCATCTATATTGTGTGATATATACTTTGCATTATTGGATTTATTGTTGTGCCGTGACTTCCTGAATCGGACTAAGGATTCCAGGTTAGTTGCTTTTATTCGTATAATTGTATATATATATATATATGTTTCGTGCACTCGAAGTCCGCGACATTCGCGTCGTCGACAGGATATACCTGTTGGATTGAAATTTACCGCTTTCACGCTTGAGAACCAGTTCTGCTCTACATATCAGCAATTTATCCATATTCACTCACATGGGCATTATTTAAAAACATTGTGCATCTTAATTTGGACCTTTTCCCAAGATTTTTGGGACATTTTATGCAATTATATTGGCGTAAATAATTTTTGTTGTCCAGTTTCTCTTTCCAGAAAACCGCCATTTTGAATAGCCATTTTGATTGCCCAAACGAGCAAGACGGAAGTTGATTGTCTGCGCATGTCCAAGCGAGGAGCTGAAAGTCCGAGGGACCTCGTCCTTGGCATAAGTTCGTCATTATTGGTTTAAATTAAAATAAATAAAATTATTAACTGAAGTTACTGGTATTATTAACATACGGATTAAAGAGTAAAATGGCCAGTAGACCGATAGGACTTATGGAAGCCACTGAAGAACAACTTTTAGAATTTGAAGGTATTGATGTCAGCATGGCTAAAGAAATCATTGAGCTTAGAAGTACATCAGGCTGCATCGACTTGAATGATGTATACGCTATTAGTGGCATACCTAAATCCAAGTTGAAACATCATCTTGTAGAGCCTGGCTTAGCATACATTTGTAATAAATTGCTCTCCGAGTCTCGGAGGACATTCTCTGTACTTGCCAATGTTACTAAGCCAGCTAATGACAGTCGCCTTGACGTGACAACAGACTTGAAAGTAATCAAGACTTGGAAGGACAAGTTAGTACGGAACCCAGCTGAGTCACGAAAAGATCAAGTGTTACAGGTGAGCAGTGGTTTAGAGACCAAGGTGTCACCGGAAACTTCGGAAGGGATAGAGACCCCTGTCGAGGAGAAAGGAGAGGTCGATCAAGAGTTTGGTTCCAAACCTATGGACTGTCCTGGGTGTTGTACAGGAGCGTCTACAGACACACATCATTCAGAAAGTCCACCAACTGCATGCTCAGCTATTGAAAAGGACACTATTGTAATAAATGAGGACCAAAGTGTCAGTAAGACGTCAGCTACTACAAGTCAGGGGCTCTTAGCTCCGACTTCAGTTCAGAGTGTCTCAATGCAGGAGTTCCACATGTCGAATGTTCCAAATCCAGATAAAGCACCAACTATTTCCAGCTGGATGAACACTAACGAATCATCAGACATGTTAGACCAAAACATAGCTCAAGTGGCTGAAGGAGCTCTGAGTAATAATTCTGTTCTGGGGAACACTTCCCCGTCTCTAGCGGCTTATTCTACTATTAATCAATCTCGTATAGGCCAATGTGACCATCCTTATTAAAGTAAGCCATGTGAACCAGATATCTCGTCAACTCTGGAACACCAATTAGCCGTCGGAACGACTTCTACTGACAACCAGTCTTGCCAACTGTCACATAGTTTATTTCCTCCAAATGTACAATCGTCCAAGGCAGGAGACACTACTCCAAGTGTGAATAACAGGGAACAACTCTAGTTTGGCCTAATGCTTTTTACGGTTTCAATAAAGTAGTGTTGGAAATGATACGCTCTTATTGGGAGAAGAAGAACAGACGATCAGACAGGCACTCCTCCATTTCAGCTCCAACTCCACATTCCCTAAGTACAAGGCTCACAGGCTTAACCCAACTCCAATTCATGCTAGACAGAGAGACGGTCAAACATCTTCGGATGTCATTGGAAAAATATCCACCGGATCAACATCACTTTCAACCAGACTTGTGGATTGGTCGTCTTAATCTGCTTTCTCATGGAATGCTAGTACTTGTCCCAGAGTTAACACTGGAAAGATGGTGCGACTTGCACCTAGCTGAAAATCAGTATGATCCTGGAGATCTTTTATGTAAGGTTAACTCCTTCACCTTGGCACGACAGAGCCGAAAGCTAGACTCGCCATGGCCAAGAGCTTGTCTGGTCGTAGATGCTTCATGTCATTTATATCAACTCCAAGTTAGCAAGGGATACAGCTTCATACATCCAGACTACCACAAATCATGTTATAACAGGGACATTCCATTATGGCTCAACGTACCAGGAAATGAACTTTACAGTGTGGAATGAAGAGATTGGCACAAGTCAAAGTCAAACTACCATCTGGGCGAAACCGTTCCATTTGTGGGGGAGTTCCTTGCCAAGAACACTGGACAAAACAGTTTAGCTAATTACTTTGGCTTGAAGCTGAGTGATAGGCCACCAGATGAGTGCATCGTTGAGTCTGGAAGTGTAGATGCCGATATCATTGCAGTAACTACTACAATTCCAGAGTTTGTTTCGGTTCAAGGGCCCAGGGCCCTGACAGAGAGACCTGAGTGCAGGGGTGCCGGGGTTAATGGTAGCATGGGTTTGAATTCAGGTATAGTCCCCACTGGTCAGGAATATGTTGTCATAGGAGCTGACCCGACAAGTTACACCCGGACAGGGCGCCAACCAAAAGTCGTGGTGTGCCTGGAAGGCTATGATTTTTGAGGGAGTTGTAAGCCCCGGCTTTGTTGTAAATTTTGTATATACGTTGGGATTTTTCATGTTTTTTAATTCTTGTTGTCATTCGTGGTATCTTGTTATTTCTCATTATCGTTTCTCTTTGTTGGCTTTTCTTTCAGGACTGAGGTCGTATGAATAGGGCATCTAGTGTTGGTCTGATGGCTGGGATATCTGATATCCAATTGTTGTCTAGTTTCTTATGAGTCTCTCTGTTCCTGTGGTTAAACCTCTTTTATGCATGGAGCATTCTCTTCAGTCAATCATCATAGTAATGTGACTTCGTAACGTCTTTAATAGAAAAAAAGGAAAATAATAACAATAGTATGATAATAATATATATTAAATGAAATAAGACGATGAATATATATGAATAGTTCTTCAGTATAATCAGTAATGTAATCCTCAATAATCTTCTTCATCATTTTCACTTTCAAAGCAATAACAGCATCCACAGTCAGGCTATCGACTAGACAACTCAAATATGTTTCCTGCATACTAGTATTTCCTTGTTAGATGATGATGACTTCGACCTAGTCTGTTGCACTGCAGAGGGCTCGTTTTGAGTGTTTGAGGACAAAACTATTGTACGTCTTTCCGAAGGACAGTGTTGTCATGGGACGGCCAGCCATTTATATTTGTTTGTTGCTTGACCCAGAAAGAGATGTTTGATCTTTAGTCCTTAAAGTGTTTCTACAGGGTCCCTAGGCCCCATCAGGTTGGTTTTGCTACTATGGAACCAGTTCTATGTTAGTTGTTTGAGGTGTGTAGAGAAAACAGCAGTTTGTAAATACGTATTGGATCTTATCCAGGGAGGAGTTATTTGTTTATTTGGTTTTCCTGAATTGGGCGAATGCTGTTAATAATGTATATTTGTAAATAGTATTGTTTTGAGTTAATATGGACTTGGAGGTTAATTAAAGAAGCTGATTGGAAATGAAACATAGACATCCTGTGTTACTGGTATCACCACGTTGACCGCTACTCACTCATTGTCAATGACAGATCTTCAGTTTTATCATTTGATCCCTGGCCTGGTTCTACAAAGAAGGGGCGAGTGTGGTGCCGAGTACAGACTACGTCGCCAGAACTAGTCACCAGTCCAGCGTGTGCAGTGATGACGTAATACCCGAGACTACGCATAGTTCCCTACATGTGCATCTATATTGTTTAACCGTGTGATATATACTTTGCATTATTGGATTTATTGTTGTGCCGTGACTTCCTGAATCGGACTAAGGATTCCAGGTTAGTTACTTTTATTCGTATAATTATAATATATATTTATGTTTCGTGCACTCGAAGTCCACGACAACTACTTCAAATAAACACAAAATAAAAAAAGTTAAATAATTCTGAAAATATACATATTTTTGCATTATAAGTTGCAAGTTTTTTTTTGTGCATATTTTTAATCCTTGCTCATCCTAAGAGAGAGCAGGCCCCGTTATCGGAGGTTAATACATGGTCAAATTTTCTACATCAATTTTATTTACCTGGTAAGCTATCTGAGGTGCAACCTTCTGAAAGAAAAAACATATTCAAAATTTCAAAATAAGAAGAAATGTATTTGGAGCAATAAATATGGATAAATTGGGAGCAGAATACACATTTTGTACTCGTTATAAACAAATGATCGATATGTTAAAGACAAAATTAGTGTGAATTTAGTTTCAGCATATGGCCATTTCGACAACTTATGTCTATTCAGTGCAGGTCAAATAGAAACATTTGGAAATTCATCAACGAAATATGTGTAAAAGCTAATAGAGAACAAGTTAACAAGAACATTTAAAAAGACAGAATTATACGAGGAGATATTCCGCCTTATATTTGACCAAAATTTTGTAAATTTTGACTCCAGTGGGATTCGAACACCCTCTGTCAGGGTTCTACGGGTTAAGAGTTAAGAGTTCAAACTTCGGTTAATTAATATACTTAATATACTTAAGTCTCATATTACGTGTCAAAATAAATTTGTAGTTCACTCTATTTTACATCCCTTCGGACTCACACAGAGATGGCGGGAGCAGTGTAATCTGTCTGTAATGTCTGTGCATTCGAAGAACAGCCAAATCCCTCGGTGGAAAGGCAATATCTCGATATTCATGTCTGAATTCTAACCCCGTTGGGTTCCTACCATAGACCGTTATATTTAAATTTTTAGGCCCTGCATTAGCGTAAATATTTGCAAATCCGGGGATATGGGCAAGTTTCCACGTTGACTGGATTTATAGACAGTTTATATATATATAGGCACTTGTCTTACCTGTCTTTAAGATCTCTTCCAAGAAAAGAAGAATGTTTACAATATGACATGAGGTTGTTCTCATTTTCCCTAGTCTGATGTACATGTTGATACCATGTTAGGAATAAGTTGTATCATTTCACAAAAGACTGCGACAATATTAATAAATATCAGGTATCTACTAAGCATTTTACAGAACTTTGAAAACGTTGCCATGGAAACGAATCAGGTGGGGATGTTCATTAATAGTCTATACTGATAAGTATATATATGGGGGTAATATCAAAATTACCGAACAGGGTTGTCAAGAGCCGAAGTCCTTGAGACAGAAAGATAATTCATGTGGAAACCACAAGAAAATTTGTCGACCGCAATGGTCCTGACTAAGTACAGGCATTTCAAAAGAAATGGTGGGTTAAATCGGTTTTATGGCATGCAACGTATATGGAAATTGTCTCTTTGTCGTAAAAGATTTTTTAGAACTTATATTAATCGATATAAAAAATATGAGAATAGCAAAAACAATATAATTCTCTTCAAGTAAACGCGCGGCATCTCAATTAAGAAAGAAAAAAAAATCTGGGAATAAAAAACGTAAATTTGAATTTATGAAAAAGGTGATAGTTTGGCCAGCTGATATTCAAAACTCGCGTTTTCGGGTATAGAAATTGGACATCTAAAGGCTTGCAGAGAACGACACTTATAAAGCCCATCAGCTTCAAACGTGCAAAAACGGTATTGATTAATTATCAGGTTGTTAGAATTTATCGGAATAAATTCTAAATTAGACAATCAGATCAGAGAAAATATAAACGGATAAAAAATGAAAGAAGGTATGCCCCCTTTTTTATTTATTCAAATGCAAATCAATGCAAAAAAAAGCCTCCTTCATATTGTACTTTCTTGTTGATGTATTGACAATTAAAAAAAAAAAATAAAAAAAAAATAAAAAAATAAAAAAATGACAATCGGGAAAAGGGTCATTATATAAGAAGCACAAATACAAAAAAACCCCAAAAATCAGATGATGGGCGTAGCAAAGATAAAGCACTAACAACGTGAACATCTTCCAAAACTTGATTAGTGACAAGTGATCGTTTGTATGTTACATTAAGCAATGAAGGGATATGTAGTAAATGCACATGAGACAACGTCTCTACACAAATACTGGGTAAAAAGCAATGGAACAACGCTTTTATTGTTGTTCTTCATCTTGTCTTTTCGTCCCATTGTCTGGCAACGGATGACAGTGTTTGTAAGAGTACTCTGCCCTATGTTTGTTGACGATTTTGAGAAAAAAACATGGATGTAGCGTTGTTCGATCACAGACCTGGCAAGTAAATTTTGCTCAAGTCTGTGCTAGGGGCCTTCTTATACTTGCTATTAGGTATGGGTGTTTGCTCATTGTTGAAGGCCTCAACAGGTGACTGCTAGATGAAGAACAAAAAATAAAAGCGTTGTTCTCTTTGCTTAAATCGTAAGGATTTGTCATGTGTACATTTACTTCATATCCTTTAATTTGTTCATACTGGTATCTTTAGATGCCACGGAATAGTAATCGTGATTTTTTCATGCTTGGGATTTGCTACGCTGCAATTAAACAGTCCGTTGTTCAGTAAAATTCGATAGTTTCCTATCCAATGATAAACTTTGAATCTATAGACGACATTGAAACATCTGAATTGAAACTGTCACAGTGATTGAACATATTACTCTGGCATAGAAGTTTGGAAATCGTAATTTCTCTGTGTTTACAAATTCGATGTATAAATCGCAGACATTGCGGTAGTAAATGGGCGCATTGTACCGGATATGTTGATGAGTTCAGTTAAAATCACGCTTGTCATTAAGTGAATATATATTGATACATGGGCTTTTCCATATCAGCTCGGCTGACGCCTAGGCCTGATATGGGAGTCTCGGGATGATAACCGTGCTAATATGGAATAGGGCATGTCTTAATTTGTTTATTATATACTTCCAATTAGGAGTTATCATCATACCCGGGCTGAAATAGCCATATCACCGGGCTGATATGACTTTTCCAGAACGAGGCAGTCTGATATGGCCATATCAGACTGTGTATGTTGCTATGGACTGTAAATATATAATGTATGAGTAGTAGAACACGGCACTTCAGACCACTTTTTTATAGTGCATTCTTTGTTAAATATTTTAGGGCTGCTTCGTTTTTCCCTCCCGATTCCGGGTCCGGAAATCGTTTCCGTTCCGGAACCGAGAAGTGTCTGCCATATTTAGTATGTCGCTGACCTTTGGTTTCTCAACATCTATGTCTTACCTTAAGCTTTGGTCTCACTTGTCTATTGCCATTGGTCATGCCCTGTCATTGGTAAATATTGGTCTCGCCCTACCTCAATTCAAGATTCTTTTATTAGTCTCGTCCTATCTCCATTCAAGGTTCTTTTATTAGTCTCGCCCTACCGAATTCAGGATTCGATTCTTTTATTAGTCTCGCCCTATCTCAATTCAAGGTCCTTTTTTGGTCTTATCTTTGATCTCATGCGAACCCTAACCCCAACCTTTCACCTGACACTTATCCTCTTTTTTTTTAAAGTAATGTTGTATATGTTCATGGCTTACCCTAACCCCTAACCTTAACTTTTATTTTGACCCTGGTCATTGTGTGCTATATGTCATGTTCTCTAAACAATACTTTAGCCCTAGATATTTTGCATTATATATTATTTATGTTGTATTCCAACAGTTTTTGGGTCCTCCAGTCACAAACTCTGTAATAGTGTTATCTGGTA
>MJUU01021418.1:0-20171 GCA_002080025.1 Modiolus philippinarum
AAAACGATTTTTGAAAACCTACGACTTTTCCCCATAGTTAACTACTTTGGAATAAACGTTCAATCCAATCGATTCATTCTTCTTACTATCCCCAAGCTCTCAGTGGAATGGAGCTGGGAAATTTAATTGCCTTACACAGTGAAAATCCACAAGAAACTTAATCTTAATATTTTGACACTATATTTCATCTCGTGTCGTGAATGAACATCTCAGTGAAATTTCAGGGTCAAAAAACATACAATGCCAATCGAAATTGAGGGTTTTAAGCAAGTAACTAGGTTTCATGCAGCCGGAATTATTGTTTTTCAACAAATTCAAGCTACAAGGTATCTCGTTGTTGGGGTAGGGGTTTTCAATAAGAGGCTGTTCGTCTCGATCATGATCGAGATAAGGGGTATTTGAGCGTAAATAATACTAGAAAATCAAACGAAAAAACACGGTATCTAGACGTTATCAAAATTATTGATTTTATGTGACTTTGGCATGCCATACTTTAACAATACGTTATAACGAATTCTACAATTTGTTATAACGAATTCAACAATTTGTTTTAACGAATTAAATTCTTTATTACAAATTCTAAAATCTGTTAAAACGAATTTAAAAAAAATTGGCTTCGGTAAGTAATATTTCAATGTTGCATGATTGCATGATTGTAATGTTATTGGTTTTGCAACACTTTGTGATAGGACCAGTACGGCGGTTCTCCACCTAGCAAAATTGATGCATGATACAGATCATCTTCAGATTTTATTTTTTCATGTTCTTCAAAAAATGTCTCGTTACGGTATCTCCGAGTGTACAGGATTGGAACATCCTTACCATACCATTCAATATTCCTCTTATCAATGGTGAATGAAAGGATATGGAGTAAATGTACATGAGACAAAGTCTCCACAAACAAGCAAAGGAACAACGCTTTTATTGTTGTTTTTCATCTTGATATTAATATCTTGATATCATCATTGATATCAAGTTGATATTGATTATCCGGAACTCCAGATTTAGCTGACGAATGTTAACCCCAAACTCAGTGGTTAGTCTTTATAACATGTGAGTACCGCTTTCTGATAGCAATTTACATATATGCACAGTTTATTGTAAATACCTTTGAAGAAGAATTTTGAACAGGTTTGATCATTTTATCTGTTATCTTTGACAATTTTTCCCTTTCGGACTATCTGACCTTCGGACCAATGGGCCTTCGGACTAATAGGCCTTCGGACCAATGCATCTTCGGACTAATGGGTCTTCGGACCAATGGACCTTCGGACTAATGGGTCTTCGGACCAATAGACCTTCGGACTATCGCTACGGAACCCTTTCTTCTTCTGTTTCTGTTAAATGTGACATCTTGATGTCCAGTGTAGAAAAACAAACCAAATACATGAATTTCAAGGTGCATACATAATCTTACTCATTTCTGCGCATCTGTTACGTCACTCCTCTCTGTGTATGTGAAGGACTATCGCTACGGAACCGTGCAAATGGGACATCAATGGTTCCGTAGCGAGAAATGAGTAAGATTATTTATGCACCTTGAAATTCATGTATTTGGTTTGTTTTTCTACACTGGACATCAAGATGTCACATTTAACAGAAACAGAAAAAGAAAGTGCTTGTTGTCGGCTCCATGGCCAACTGTAATAATTTTTACATGAAAGACCTTATTTATTACGTTTGTGAGATCCACAACTGGAGAGTAGTCGAGTGTTACTTAAATGTAAGCTGAAGTTCTTTTTTTACAGACTTTTGACAATTCTTTGTATACTTTTGCTTTCGTGGGAAATGACGTTGTTTTCACGTTGAATAGTCTAAATCGGAGTAATAACAAAATTACCGAACAAATTTGACAAACGCTGAAATCCAAAAAGACAAAGTAGGTGCGAATTGGTAACCGTAATGGTTCTGACTTGGGTCGGGCTAAACGGAGAGACTTTGGTTCTAACTCAAAATATATCACCCTGCCAGCATTGATCGTTGGAATTTTTCACAATTTTGTATAGTTACACACAAATAAATGTTCATTACTAATGTAAAAGTTTCTTTACGCTTTGACCAGTAATAATATTAGATAGTGTGTGTCCCGTATAATTTTTCCTCATAGTTGTGAGATAGAAGCACCGTGGCCGTTACAGCAGTAGGTGAAAATAACTGTCTCCATCGACTGCATTAAAACAGTCGTTCCTTTCTTTTGACAGATCATGTAGTTGCTAAAATATTCCTACTCAAATAAGGGCCACGTCCCTCATGATGTTTTACATTAATTCTGTTTTATTATACGTTTCTTCAATGAAGTCGAAAAAACTGCCTGGCAGTTTCCTAAGTGTAATATTTTTCTTTCATAACCGATTTTATATTTTTTACAGTTACAAAATTAAAAACTTCGACAAAAGAAGTATCACAGATGATGTCGGCCCTGCAGCTGAAGGTACCATCTTTAACACAGGAACATAAATTCCTTACTGAAGAAAAAGAAAATCTTCAAACCCAAATTATGCAGGAGACTGCCAGACAACAAGAAATTCATGGGAAATTCCTCAGTCTGCACTCATATATGCACAATTTTGGGAGGGCAGCACTCACTGAACATATGACAGATTCCATATAATAATAAAGTTGTAATGTACCAAATCATTGTTTGGGCTATTTGTGTATGCAACTGACAAGATGGAAAAGCCTACTAGTGAAAACTTACATAATTATCAATGAAAACATAAAAAAAAGAGGTGACGTTCAATTTTCACCACAAATAACTACATTTTGAGCATTTTGCCTAAATCTCCGCTATTTGATACTTTCAAAACGTCAGATAACGGCTTAGTGTGCGAATGTCCTTATGACAGCAAGCCTCAGTTGGTTATTTGTTCTCCATCAGCATTAACACGTGTTTCGATTAATGGGCTTCCAAATGTTTTGGTTTTATCTGCACTGTTGAAATAAGAAATGCGCATATGCGGAAAATAAATTAAAAGTAACGTCGGTATTTTGTTATTTACACTTAGTTTCTATACAATTCATTTTTTACTGACGGTTTTGTGTCACTTATTTTACAACCTTATTATTTAATTTGTTCTCTATGAATTATTTTACTACCCTGCACCAAAGTGTGTCAAAGCACTGTTTAATTAGTTGCTCGTGCAGCACACAATATGCATCAATATCTAAATTTGTATCGTAAAAATGTAAACAAGTGTATGTCTATCGTTGTGAACCGTTCAATGACTTTCAGAAGTTTTATTTGTTTATAATGCATGTTGAAAATAGTATAACTAAGACGAACGTTGGTAGAGCCCAGTTGCTCACAAATAGGCTACTTAAACAAGGATATGTTACCCAAAACTTGAAGTCATCCTTCGAGAAGTTTTACAGTCGACATCACCATCTTGTGGACCGCTATGGGATATCTGTTTCCTATACGACAACAGATCGTTCTCTTTAAAGCTTCATTGTTTCATCTACCAGATTTGACTTTACTACCGGATTTGGCATGTTAAACACAGCGGGTGTCCTATAAGAAGCTTACTCTACCGGTGCACCTGATCTCACTCATGGTTTTTTATTGGGTCCGTGTTGTTCATTTTTGCGCGCGTGTGTATGTGTGTGTGTGTGTGTGTGTGTGTGTGTCTTCCTTTTTTCTTATCTGTGCTGTCTCTGTTTCTTTGTTGTTTCCGATGTTGCCATTGTCCTTGGATTATTCGTTTTGAATTGACGGATCTCACTTACTCTACCTTCCATTCCTTCTCAACCATTGATATTTTGATTGTCTAACGTCATTGTTTTCTGTGTTCTCGATTGTGCCATGTCTTTTGACTCCGATTTTTGTAAATACCAATTCTTTGTTCCTTCGGTATTCTACTGCCGTTGAAACGGTACATTTCTTTTTTGCATTTTCAGCTTTTCGACTTCATGGCGTCAATTTACTTCGGTAGGTTGTGGAAAAGGGGCAATAACTCCAAGACGAGTTATCAAATATTCCCCGAAATTGATTATTTTTACTCCAGTCAGATCTTTGATATCTGTAACGGTTTTTGCGTTATTTGCAAAAAGCAGCAATTTACCCCTTATGTTCTATTTTAGTATCAGTGGTCATGTTGTTTGGTCTACAGACATAAAAATCGCAGACTTGAAAGTACATACCCTGGTGAGGATTCAGGCCAAGTTTGGTTAGCATCGACGTAGTAGTTTCAGAGGAGAAGAGCTTTGAAAAAAATAACGAACGGACGACGGACGCCGAGTGATGGAAAAAGCTCGCATGGCCTTCGGCCAGGTGGGCTAAAAAGTCAAATCGGTATTGTCGAATCCAGGAAGACGAAAGCTGAAATGTAAGCTTTCATTTGGGACACTGGCTCGGCATATTTTTTAGAGATTTCTTGAGGGATGAAACTAATAAAGGCTGAACAAATTCATGACTTATCAGCTTTTGGGACCGTGTTTTTGCTCTATTCAAATAATCACTGAACAAACTACATGCTCGACAGTAACGAATCAACTATGAAATGTACATTCAATAGGCTGGAGAGGTAAGTATATTGCTGCTGAGAAAGGGAAAGTTAACAATTTTAAGTAAAAATTATCACGCTTGTCATATACTATAGCTTATATTTCAAACGTCCACATTCTTCAATGAACAACAATAATAAAGTAAGTGAGAACCGAACCGTCAGTCTGAAAAGAACAATCCAAGGACAATGGCAACGTCGGAAAAACAAAGAAACAAAGACATAACAAGAGAACGGCACAGAAAAGAAAATAAAGACACGCACATATACAAAAATGAACAACACGGACCCAATAAAAAAAACCATGGGTGAGATCAAGTGCACCGGTAGAGTAAGGATCTCCTGCTTCTTATAAGACACACGCCGGGTTGAATATGTCAACTCAGATCCGGTAGAGGAAAACAAACTTTAGTGGCAAAGAGAAAGATCTGTTGTCATCTGGGAAACAGATACCCCATAGCGGTCCACAAGATCGTGATGTCGACCGATTAACTATACTCCGTAGTGGATGCAATCATCCGTTTAGAACCTACCTCCATTAATAATTTTGAAGAAAGAAATACGAATCCTGATAAAGATAATACTGGTACGAGACCAAATATATTAGATACGTTTACCATTATTCAAAGATTAAAAAATTACAAGGTGGCCACATTGCAAAAGCGATTCATATCAAAATCAAACCCCCATATAATGACAAAATGTGAATATATTCATTTATTACATACTTACTAGAAATAAAAGCGTTTTTGCATGATCAATATGACCGGAAGTAAACTATCCATATTTTCACACCCCAGGAAAATAATAGGTTATTTTATGCTCCTCGTGCATCTCAGACAAAATAAACGACTTCCGGTCCATATTGGCCTGGGCAAATAAACGACTTCCGGTCCATATCGGCCTTGCATTTCTAAACGTCGGAAGTATGTAATAAAAAGTTTAATACATGTGCATTTCCATATTGACCTGATTATCATCCCTCGACCCATATTGTCCCTCGACTTCGTCTCGGGCCAATATGGGTGTCTCGGGATGATAACCAGGCCAATATGGAAATGCCCATGTATTAATCTGTATTTATTGTGGAGCGACCAGATGAAACGAGAGTATTTGGAGTAAAAAGATACGAGATCTCAACCCGTCTCTAAACTAACATTCAAATTAATGTTTACAGGCTATATGGGTCGCTTTTGTCTCGTCGGCAGCAAAGGGAGCTATATCCACATGCAAACTTTTTCCGTCGATTTTAGGTTTTCCAACATTGTATAATCACAAACTACCCTATATAGAAAAAACATTAGACACATTGAATTCGGTTATTTTATCACATAAATGCAGCTGTCAATATTGATACTGCTGTTGTTGATGACATGATTTAAGACATTCAGCTTTATTTGACATCATGATTGCATTCGGAAAACAAATATACCAAAGTTGCAAAATAACAGTAAATCTTGTTATGCTGTAAACGTGTTTCAAGGAGCGACCTCTGATCAGCAGCATTTAGGATAAAACCAATATGGAAAGCCATAATCCAGAAATGTCAGAAAGAAGTAGCCATTACCAAAAATATCGAAATAGGAGGCCAAATGAAGTACCAAGCTAATTAACAAAGTGCCATATGAAAAAGCCTCAGTATTTCAAGGGCTTAAAGAAGAAAATCCCTATAATTTTTTTATTTAACAACGATGGGATATGGAGTAAATGCAAATGAGACAAAATCTCTACAAATACATGGTAAACCAAGCAATGGAGCAACGTTTTTATTATTGTTCTTCATCCTGAAGTCACCATGAGGCCTTCAACAATGAGCTATTTATCTGTTTTGACACCGATGTAGCTATTAAATGGCGACATGGGTGTAGCTTTAGTGGAGTACATGCAGTTGAATGAAAGAAATTGCTACACAGTGTAAGGAGTCGTTTAAAATTTACTTTGATGTATGATATGTTGGCTAATTGAAGAACGTTACTGTAATTTCAAGATAAGAAACAACAATAAAAGAGGTCCTCAGTTTCTATGTATTAAGTATTCTTCTGATTCTGTTTACAACGTTTTGTTTTTGTTTATGTCCTTTTTTTCAGAATTGTTTAACTGCTGCTTGGATATAAACAAATTACTGAATTCACTAATTCTTTTTATTTTGAAATTTCTCATACTTATTCTACCTATTGGAGTAATAATTTCAATCACAGCAGTTGTAGATGAATAACAACAGTATAAACAACAAATAAATGATTATCTCTGCAATAGTTTGAGATTTTTACCTCCATTAAATAAATAACATTTTCTGCAAATAATTTTTTTTAAATGGTATGGTGACTTTAAAGTAATTTTGCAAATTTTTTCGATTTTAAAAGGATTTTATAATTCATAATTACTTTTATAATGTCTTTTTTATGAAATATATAAACATGATGAGAGAACTTTTTGAATATGTAAAATAAAAATTAAAATAACAGAACATTCTTAAAATTATTTACACAAAAAAATCATATGACCATACAGACAAATCAAATTAGCATATCCCACACCATGTACAAACCAAATTAGCATATCCCACACCATGTACAAACTAAATTATGAAAATATCTTTAAGTGCAGTGTCAGAATCAAAACAAGTAACTAAATACCGAAGTTAATCCAATCTCCCATATGTTGAGGAATAAACAGAAGTTCCTCCAATTTTGATTATTGGTCAATTTTTACTGCAAAAAATAAATAATGATTACATGTTACACCTTTATAATTTGCAACTACAATGTAATAGTTTTAAATGAATTCACTGATGCAGGGATATTTCAATTTTATGTGTTTTTGCATTTTCTTATTCTTCTATGTATTTTCTTTGTAATCAGCCGTCAAAGCGCTGTAACTCCAAATTATTTAAACACTTGTTAGCCTTCAATAAGGACAATACCGAAAATGAACAAACCATAATTATTTATTTATGTTCAGTTTTCTTTAATCTGATTGTTTTAGAGAGTCAAAGTTTAATTTCCTTTTATTTAAGCAGATACATATGTTTTTGCACAGCTATGTTCATTGAATTTTAACTTTTAGTTTTTCTCTTGGACTATCTATTAAACTAAAAAAGTACACATATTAAATTAAAAAAGTACACATATTAAACCAGCTTAACACAACCTTTAATGATATACCGTGCTGCCAAATTTTACTTTATTGTACAATATAATTTTACAGTTATTAACTTAGAGGTGTTTTAATATTTAATAACAAATTGGTCACACAATAGCAGTTTAATGAGAAAGAACTTTATTAGGTCAATCAATCGAAACTGAAATGCTTCTATTAATGTTTATGATTTTGATATTACTTTACTATCTATCACTTTTAAATTCTTAGTTGTCAGCATATTTAATATATCCTTTAGTTGACTTTACCAAAACTAGGAGTTATTTTGGATCATGTGTTTTGGATATTATATTGAATATCTAAAGAACTCATGTAATGTCAAAATATTCTAACATATCTCATGAAAATGATTTACTGGCTAATGAATTAATGATAAAAACAATCAATAATTTATTTTCCTGCTCTTACTACTTGAACTGACTGTTTTCAACATCATCTTTGCACATTTATATGTACTGAGCAAACTCAAACACGATTAAAATATATAGAACAAATTTCAGAACAGGACACAGAAAGGACTATGTTACTCCTTAAAGATAGATTATTAAAGCCAAAAATCATGTGATATAGAATGTTAAATTTATTAAAGCCTGGACAACCTTCATCTTATTGTTATCTGTGCACATTATTTTGTTAACATATCCATTAGGCTTTTAGACTGATTGAAACCAAGATTTTAGCTTATGCTTCAGGAAATACTATAAGACTAAAACAACATCTAAAATGAGAAAATAAGAATAATGCTACTGGTAACTATTGTTTATAGTGTTTCAGAGTTCTAGCACTAGGATCAGTTGCTCCTATCCATTTTGGCATCCAGTAATATGGAATCCAGTCAGACTGACCTGGATAATACTTTTCAAAGATTCGTCGGTAGTACAATGCTTCCTTTGAGGTAGGTGGGTTATGACTGTATTGAGATGCGGATGATTCCAGTTCACTATCATTTATCTGAAATAGTATGTATAAGAATGTTTTAATACATCGAGAGGAATAAACGAAATTGAAATACAATATCGGCTGGTATATAGGCATTTTCGAAAAGTCATTTATCTACTCCACTTTTAAAATTGTACATGCATTTCTGGGTATTCAATCTGGACAAGAAATGAATTCCTCGAAGTGGAAAAGAAACATAATTTCAAACCTAACATTGACTGGAGAGCTCATATTAGGAAAAGATAAAATTTCTCTTATGATATGTGAAGTTTAAAACGGGTTTGACCGGTTTGATAAATTTTCATATTCAACATATGTTTAGTATAAACCCTATTATTTGGGATGCAATAATTTATCATTAGAGAAAGAGATAACACCACTTTATCCTGATTATGACCATATTTTATCCTATCTCCATAGTTAATTTGAAAATCTAAAAAAAAAATAATCGGCAAGCCTTGCAATAAAAATTTAACCATCTCTAGTGTATAAAATATGATAATGGACGGGATCTTGTGGTATATGCTTTGTAGAAAGGGCTATAGGAAGAGCTATGTAATGTAAACCAAGATGGGTGTCAATATATTAATTTTTCCTTTTATTTCTTCTCTATTATAATATATACATCTTTCGAACGGAGGTCTGAAATGTTTTTTTGTAATTTTATCTGCATTGAAGGGACAAAAGTTGTCGAAAAAGAAATACATCGGCAAACGAAAAACGAAGCAGAATGATGAAAGGAGAATTCCGAAATCCAAAATCACGGCAATTTATACCTAATCCGAACTCCAAAATACTGAAGGTGAATAATCAATTCAGATATTTATTTGTCTGTATTAGTAAACATAATTACCTGTTCACCAATAAACTCCTGCAATACTTCAAACCATGACCTTTTAGCAGAGGACACTCCATCACTAAATGCCTCTTTAGGCCTCCAAAGTATATCATGTGGAAGAAGGTCTGTACCCGAGAATGCAGATCGTAAAAGGTACTTCTCTACTCCCTTCTGTGGCTGTTTCATTTCCCCTTTCAAAGAAAGGTAGTAACTACTAAACTTGTGGTCCAAAAATGGGACACGTATCTCAAGCCTAAAAAATAGTATTGTAAGTGGAATATTGATTTGAATAAAAATTAAAATATCAGAAACATTCCTATTACCTAAGCTATTAAATTGTCGTACATAATTGGTCTGATAACCTAAGTATACCTCCAGTTCATGTTCATTTTATGTGTTTTGTTTCAGTATGTGTTGAATATAAATTGCCTGTTTCCTGATTGTAGAATGTCCTCTTTCTCCCTATTTGCTTTGGTATTTATTAAATAATTTTCGTGATTTGGCTTCAATATCATTGGATAGGGTCTGTAAGTTTCGTCATGTGATCACCGAGAATTCACGATAAAATTGCAATTCGAAAACGTTTCCCGCCAAAACATGACGTTGAAGCATTATGACGTCAAAATTTGTATTTGGAAAGTCATATATTTATGATAAAAATGCAACTTCCGGGTAAATTTTTATGTGCCCGGAAGTTCAAAAATTTAACGAGACTTACAGACCCTATTGAGACGTTTCAGCTATACTTATGACTAACGTTCTGGTTTTGGCCATGTCTTTTGACTTGGACTTTTATAATTGCCACTCCTTTGTACCTTCGGTATTTTAAAGTCACCGATAAATTTATTAGATTAATTTTTCATATCATTTATAATCAAACGCATAATATGCAAGTCTAACATGTCTGTTTTGTCCTTAAACATTACGACAAACTGATTTACCCCCATGCAGCAGTCGACCTATCACCACGCAAAACATCGAACATATAGAGGTCGTTACAAAGTCGCCTGCTCTCTGTATCAGCGTCCTTAGAAGATGGTGCTTTATGGAAATAAATATATCCCTGAGCTATTTCATCAGATCCTTCTCCCGATAGTATCACTGTTGTGTCAGTCTTCTCCTTTATGTATTTACTTAACAGAAACATTCCTATAACACGATTCAATAGTAAAAAACTTAAAACAAAATTGCAAGAAGGTTACACAATGAAGCGAACATATTTTACGATCCTTCCAACCCTTTATCGAATTTTAACTTTATTTGAGGCTTTCAACAGACTTTGGATTTTATCAGACTTAGATGAAGAACAACAATGAAAGCGTTGTTCCATTTGCTTAATCCTATCCTGTATTTGTAGGGATTTTGTCCCAAGTACATTTACTCCATATCCCTTTATTTGTTCATTCGATGTATGATTATATTTACGGAACATCAACAGCACTTATATAAATTATGGCGGAATGGAAGTTTGAATTGTTTAATTTAAGAGCCACATTTTTGCAAAAGTATAAGCCCACGCGATGGCAATAAGTTCTGATAAACCAACATCTCCATGTACATTGTGTTATAACTATTATAAACAACTCCGCCTGTAATATATAATCTGATTGTCTCATGAGATTAAAATATGATCCATACAATTTGTTCCAATGCCGTATTGTAGGTATTTTACCAGAATTTTTCTGCCAACTGTCGATGTAACTGTCGATGCAACAGCAAGTCTACCATCCTTAAGGAAGTCCCAACCTTGCGGTTAACGCTTAGCAAGTTGGTTAGAGATAGCACTAAACCAGTTTTTTTTTCAGTATACACCTTGCTTTGTCACAGTAGCTCAAAAACTGAGATTTGATATTTTTGAGATTTTTCTTCTGTGACAGACTCGTTTGAAACTTCTAATAATTTAAAACGTTCTATAGCCGACATACATTGTATGCTTTAATGACCTAAGTTATTTATGTACATATTAATAACAAAAAGGCCTAATCTTGAATACAAACACTATCCGAAATAGAGGTTCTAATTACAGGAAAACATTTAACGTACTCACCAACAGAGGCGCGTATAGTAGTGACGTCATAGCTTTCTAGATGATAAATAACATCTTCAAGAGCATTAATTCCTTCCTCTGGAGTAAATATCACCTCATGGTGCTCAGTTTGAAGGTACTTAGCAACCTTGAAACGAAATTGAATATAAGACACACAGAGTATATTTAGGCACTGTGGATTAAGTTGTAAGACACAATAAGTACATGCCCTTTCTTTCCGCCCTTTGGCTCAGAAAGTCATTAAGATGACACACCTCTGAATGCTAATATTAAATAATTCAACGAAAAGGATTCTTTTAAATTCTAAAAAAAAAATCAACACTTTGTAGAAGTCAGTCTTTGGCCTATGCAATGCAAATTTAACCTGGTAATGCTCAATGTGTCTTGATTTAAAATAAGCTATTGCCTACTGGACGTTGATGGTATTATCATAGGGAAATTTTGAGAAGCTCAACTTTAACACAAGAATAGGGCAAATGGGGATAATAACAAAATTACTGAACAGAGTTGTGAAACTGAAAAGTCCATGAGACAAGAAGACAAATAAAATTTTAAAATCTCCAACATTATATACGATTTAAACATAAAACAAAATAATCAAACAATGAAAGGATATAGAGTAAATGTACATGAGACAAAGGCTCTACAAATACACGGTAGAACTAAGCAAAGGATCAACGCTTTTATTGTTGTTCCTCATTTTGAAGTCACCTTGAGGCCTTCAAAAATGAGCTTTTCTTATTGTACCTGATAGTAAATTCTAATACCTTTCTAGCAGCAATTAAATCTGGACTCCCTTCCATACCAATAGCAAAAGTCTGTACATTATATTGTAGCTTTTGTTCTTTGGCTTTCTTGACTAGAACCGCTGCTACAAGACTAGAATCTAACCCACCTGAAACAAACGAAAAATTAAAACGATATTACACTCAAGAAGGATATTTATTCGTTTTTTATAAAATCTTGGTAGAAGTTGACGTTGCTTAATGGTTTGCAGTTATTATTTTTCCTTAATTAATGAAAAAATAAGGGATATGCAGTGAATTATGAGACATAATCCTACTAATACACGGTAATCAAGCGGATCTTTCAATCACCAAGAGGCAAGTGGAACATTGCCTTTATTGATAGTCGTTTTCATAGGACACTCATAAATTAAATGAAGTACATCAAGCATTTTTTAATAAACAAGAATATAATTTCTATTTTACATGTCTCTTTGTCTAGACCGATAGAGTATATTCATTGTTTCCTAAATCAATATATTGCAGTGATGTTTGTATGACAGTCATTTAAAACTGTAAAATCTATAGAGGGTCTCATTGGGGTCTAAGCGTGACACGGGATCAACAATTTTTCTGTAACGTGACTCGTGAAAGTCAAATTATTGTGCGTGACAACGGGAGGATACGTGAAATTAGATAAAAATGGTTCGGGAATTCAGGAAAATGATGATTTTACTAAGCGGGAATTTCAGTTTTTTTGTTATCAAAAACATGTATGTACGATTTACAATGAGTGACGATCCGCAAGATACCATTTGACCTACAACTGGATCCTATTGTTTTGTATCGGAAAATGTATATAAACCGACGGAATATTGGATGGCCAGTACTCAAATCCATGAAGATGTGAGAAGTATTTTTTGTACCTGCTCGTACTACCGCATGTTTGTGAAAGGCTTTTCAGAAATAGCCAGACTCCTCCATAAGTTGACAGAACAGGGTGAAAATATTTAATGTCACGAGAGTGTCAGGTGACAAACTTAAAAAGTGTCTTGTGTAAGCTCAAATCTTCGGACACCAGTAAAACGTAAATATCAGACACCGAGGCCAACTCCTTTGGAATAGGAGCTGAATTATCTCAAATACCGGATGACAAAGAGACCATGACAGCTAATACTGATAAGCTTGCACGCGGTTATGACGTAACTCGTCGTGAATTACTTGCAATTGTGTCTGCTATAAAGCATTTCTAGATGAAGTGCCGTTCCTTTACCTGGTTTACCTGGTGTCGAGATCAATATAGGCTAACTAGCCTCTAAGACCCTTCTTGATTGTCTATCGTCTGTACTTGCTTCTGGTCCGTAAAAATCATCAGGTACAAACTTTATTTCTAAGACTTTCCAGTGTTTATTCAGCTGACTCTTAAAAATGTTCACACTTTTTGCCTCTACGACTTTAGTTGGCAAGCTGTTCCAGGCATCTACCACTCTTTTAGTAAAGCTATATTTTCTAATGTTGGTTCTACTATATCTCTTGTAGATTTTTTGCTGTGTCTTCTTGTGATTGACTCTTTCATTGGAAAAAGGTTTGCATTTTCGATTTTGTTAGGATAGATCGTGGTGCCCTTGGCTGGCTTTAACATTTCAAGAACCTTGGAGGCCTTATTGTGTCTGCAAGGTTTAATATCAGTTTGCAAGGTGTAAACACTTGATTCACTCAGAATAAAAAGAAGTCTAAAATTGTAAAAATTCGGCTCTGAAACTTTGTATGCTTATACGTTTGATGGCTTCAGAATCGGCTTTCCAATTATGTTCATCGTGTCTGAGTTTCATTTAAAATGACCAACAGATAGGTATTAAGTTTAACGTTAAATTCAAATGCAAATACATTCAAAAGCCTTCTCTTCTTAGCGTTAATTGCTTACTTGGCATATACATTATCCCAAAGAAAGAAAACGTATGTTACTGTATTTTATAAAAGTGAATAAGCGTGATCTGGAAAAACACAAAAATGATAAGCCAGATACGGGAATTTAACAAAACGTTAAGCGGGATCCGGGATCAGAACCNCCCCCCCCCCCCCACCCAATGAGACCCCCCCTATAATCCTCAAGCTTTCTAAATCCCGGCAACTTAAATAAGAGTTTGCTTGCTGGAAGAGAAAGGGACAACAGAGATAGCTATAAACACATTATATTGAGACATAGTCTTCATAATAAAAGTCTGTT
This sequence comes from Modiolus philippinarum, assembly GCA_002080025.1. NCBI lineage: Eukaryota > Metazoa > Mollusca > Bivalvia > Mytilida > Modiolidae > Modiolus > Modiolus philippinarum. The sequence continues at coordinate 14,438 of MJUU01021418.1, forward strand.
ATCTCACGATCAATTTATATTTCTCTCTTCAATTTCAGGTCATAGAGGATCAAAATCTAAACCAACATGTGCAATAAGTCTTCTCGATATTTCATTGGTTAAAATTCAATTATGACGTCTAATATGTCTGCCGTCTTTCGACTCGTGAGAAAATGCGACCATGCCTGATAACGTCACGCTTTATTTCGGATTATCAGAAAAGGGGTAATGTTTTTGTCTGAATTCTCCTTCAAATCATTAGAGAGATATAATCCACAACCGTATCTCTCGAGAAACGACATTTCTACACTCTCAATAGTTATTTTTTTTAATATTCTAAACACTCGGCAAGCCTCACGTTTAAAAATTTGAAAATTTAACTATCTCTACTGTAGAAATGTCGTTTCTCACTCATGCGGTTGTGGATTCTATATATATATCCTTCCAGTGTCGATGTGCAAGTTCGCAAGTATAGTATCTTTTCGTCAGTCATTTAGATATTGTTCTCTGTAGTATTACCTCCCTTCCACCTCAATGGGACTTTTTTTTAATAAATAACCTACAATTTGGATTAATATTGGTCAATTTAAGATGGGATTTGTCGAATGAGTAATAAAATACCGAAGTTTCTGTTAATTTATTTTTTGTATATGCGCAATTTCCACAACTTGTGTCATTTCAGTGCAGATAAAATCAAAACATTTCATAGTCCATATACCGAAATGTGTGGCAAAGCTGAAAGGGAACAAATTACCAAAAGGATATAAATAGTAAAGCCAAAATCAAATAGGCTAGAGGGAGATACTCATTAGTTTTGAACAAAATTTTGCAAATTTAGATATGCAAGTTTCCAAATAAAATCGGTTTTCGGGCCAACACCCGAAGTACTGACTACTGGGTTGGTTAATACAGAATAACAGACAAAGAGTGATAAATTAAAACAATAGCAATCATGATTATTATTATTCTGATAATGGAAAAATAAATTAATATCTATGAATTTTAATGAATTGCGAGTCATTAGAACTGCAGAAAGTAACCAAAACAATTCGTTATTTGTTAGATATTATAGTAAATAGGTTAATTAAATTTCTAAAGAATTAATCTGCAGAAAACAAGCATTCAAAACATCCTACCTTACAAAAGGCCTGAAATCGATGAAATTTGATTAAAAATACTACAATAGCATGTAGTGATTAAGTTATTACAGCGCCATCTTTTAATCACTTATATCTAAGAAATACTTCCCTTCTTATTTTTAATCTATATTAATAACATAGTAGATGGTCTAAATTGTCATATCAAGCTTTTTGCAGATGATACCTCTTTGTTTGTAATTATAGATGATCAAAATTATAATCACGCAGCTGAAAATTTATCAGCAGATCTTCAGCATATAAATAATTGGCCACAACAATTGGCAGTAAAATTTAATCCTTCTAAAACTGAATCAGTCTTAGGGACCAACCATTTAACCTGAAGGGGGGGGGTATGGTTTTTTTTCTGGACAGAAAATTTTTTTCGCGCTTCGCGCGAAACAAATTATTTATTTTTTGCACGCGTATCAACAAAATATTTTTTTTCAAAATTAACATTATTTTTTTGGGCAGAAAGCCTCATTCAGAAAATTTTTTTTCATCATTTTGGCAGCCAAAATATTTTTTTCACATAAAATCAGATCCAAAATATTTTTTTAGAAAAAAACCATAGCCCCCCCTTCAAGTTAAATGGTCGGTCCCTTATTCACAAGGAGAAATATTGACAACCACCCGGTTTATTTTGGAGATTCAGGCAATCTGGTGAATGATGTAGAAACACATACACATCTTGGCCTGGATTTTCAAAAGAATTGTAAATGGGGGGATCATATTAGTAAAATTTATAAAAAAAGCCTGTGAACGATTGAATATATTAAGGATGTTGAAATATCAGGTGTCTCGAAAAGTTCTAATTAATTTATATTTTTCATTTATTCGTCCAATATTAGAATATGCTGACATTGTTTGGGACAACTGTACTTTATATGAGGCAAATCTTTTAGAGAGTGTACAAATAGAAGCAGGTAGAATAATTACTGGACTTCGAGTTAATTCTTCAAAATCAAAATTATATGAAGAACTAGGATGGGAACCCTTACATAAAAGAAGAGAGAAACATAAACTCATTCTTATGTATAAAATGTTAAATGGAGATGCCCCTCCATATCTATCTGATCTTATACAACCATATTCAGAAAATAATCATGATTATAATCTGCGTCATAATATATCGAATGAAAATCTCCGAGTCCCTTTTTGTAGTACATCAGCATATAACAGTTTCCTGCCAAGTACTATACGTGCATGGAATACCTTACCAGCATCTACTTAATCCTGTCAGTCACTCAATGTATTTAAAAGAAAACTGAATTCAGATCTTAGAAAGACACCTGATTATTTCTATATTGGAAATAGAAAAGAAAATATTTTATATTGTCAACTAAGAAATGATGCTGTCATCTGAATCTTCATTTTCTATCCGATAATCCTTTTTGTCCACACTGCATGGACGTGGTCGAAGATAATCATCACTTTTTTATATCATGTCCGACATATGCAACTATCAGATTATCTCTAAAATTAATTTTCAATGAATTAAATGTTGATTTTTGTGTCCAAAATATTCTATATGGGACTGATTTTTTGAATTACACTCAAAATGTAAAATTAACACAAGCTATCCATTCGTTTATTAAAGATAGTAAAACATTTTAACCTATATGTATTGTCATTGTGGACTGAGGAATGAGCCATTTTAAAATTTTTACAAATAAGCATTGTATTTCCTAACTCTTTAAAAATATATATCATAAATTCATGCACAATACTTTTTTCTATGTTTTTTTGCTTTCTTTGTATAAAATAATTATGATAAAATATTACTTATGAAAGAACACCCAATCTATAAATATCTTTTCTTTAACTTGATTATTCTTAATATATAAATATATAAATAGAATATATTTTTACATATTCATTGTTTAAAGGAACCCTCTGGGCGTTGCTTTGATCTGGATTGCTGCTAGGCTTGCGGAGCTGCTAAGCATGCTCTAAGCCTCTGACTTCGCAGCTCCCCAGGCCTATCAATCCAGACATAGCGCCCAAATACTCCCAAGGGTTTCTGAACATTTGAAGGTAAATGTTGACATGCTGTTTAGCTTTAGAGTTGATATGGATTAGTTCTAGGCTTGTAGAGCTGCAAAGCACGCACTCAGCCTCTGTCTTTGCAGCTCTGGAAGTCTAGCGATCCAGACAATACTCACTTATTTTCTATATGAATTTGTATTTGTATTTTAATCTGGTATACCTAAGAGTGTCTGTGGCTAATTGTGAAATTCAGAAAACTCCGAAAATTTTAATATCTAATCAGATACTTATTTTATATATCCCTGACCTTATATACTTTGAACTTATATTTGAACCGTATATGTCTCTGATCAATATAAATTGAACTTTTGTTTGGATTTTCATTTTCAAAACAGATTAGTTGATTATGGGTGAATTTAATTGTCTTATATCACACCTTTGGCAACTCTCATGATTAAATTAAACTCCTTCTGTATTGTATTCTATTTCACATAAATATATTCAATTAACAAATTTGTAACAAAGGGTCTGAAAATAAGTAAATATTGTTATCTACGATAATTGTAATTTGGATTATGCCCCCTTGAATGTGAATTTATTTGTATACATGTTGCCTTTGTATAAGGAGAGGATATATATAGGTTTCGGCCTGCTAAAATAATTTTAAAATCAATTACTTCCGGTGGTTTGTTGGCGATCGACGTATGGTTATTAAGGTCTTTCCAATTTCGATGGAAAGACCTTGTATTTCTTCTGATTATTAAGGTCTTTCCCACTTCGGTTGAAAGACCGTCTTGTATTTCTTCTGCTGAGATCTTTCTTGTATGGTCTATTCACCGGAAGATATAACTTAGTCATTTAGTGATTAGGACGTATCTTTCTGGTGTTCAATGTAACAACTGCAAATGACGGTAAAAATATTACCGAAAATAAATGGTCAAAAGCCGAAATTGAAAGAGCAAAAGACGAAGTAGGTGGGTTTTAAATTGACGTCTTTGCACATTTTATTATTATCGTCGATTTTTTGTAACGTCCATGACGTACCCCTATAGTTTGGATATTAACACATGGCTAGTCGTCATATAGTTGCCATTAATGCGTGATTGGGCCGATAAATAAACAATGAATCAGATGGAGCAAGGGACCGGTCAATATTTATAGGTTACAAGTGCGCAAATAATTACAATGCATTTTCCATAGGGGGTTCCCCTGTTTGGCGATTATCTAAAAATAGACGAAGGCTTTTTTCCGTCCCGGGGGTCCTGAAAATGATAAGTACTCATACAGATCTTTCGAATTCCAAAATAAAAAATGGGGGTCTATGCGGCGATTCTTGGTGTAAATTGAGGCTCAAAAAAGGGTATATTGAAAAAAGTAAAATATTTTTATGTCGACCAAATCCCATAAAAGGTCAAATTATCATCTCTGGGTAACATTGTTGAAATCAGATTTCCTATAAATCGAATTGTAACATGACATAGTATTCTAATTTAAAACTTTTAATTTTAATATCCACCAATCGTAGGAGTTGTAGTGCTTAATACTGAATACAGCTTTGGGTTCAAAACTGGATCCCTGTTCCAAAGTCAATATTTGCGCACTTGATACCTATTAGGGGTTTGGGACCAGTGCAAAACGTATTACTTAGGACACGAACATTTTTGGAATAAAATGTTGATAGGACAAACATTTTTAATTCCAATACCGGTAGGACAGCAACTTTTTTGTGAAAAAGATAGAAAGCATGAAAATAGATCAAATGTTTTTAATTACGGATCCAACATGTAAACATTTGCATATAAAGAGAACAATTACCATGTATTAAGTGTATTTGAACTATACTTTAACAGAAGTATTGGATTTCAGACAGCAGTTTATAAAAACATTGAGTTCAAATCAAGATATAAAGGGCATAAGTAGATGATGATGTAAAATGCTATATATAACCAGAGGCTCCCAGGAGCCTGTATCGCTCACCTGGGTTTCAGTTGCCACAATCAAGGTAACATTGTAAGTTATACAGTTGATCTTCAGTTTCTCAAACTTTCGTAGCTCAAACACCTCCTATATCTTTAGCTGTTTTTTAAGTCTGATCATGTTTTACTATATTTCTTTATTGGGCTTTTTTGACAAAAAAGTTCTTGCTAAGGACCACTTTCGACACCAGTTTTGAAGTTGAGATGTCATTTTGTTATTGGCAATCAACAAACATTTTTCAACATCGGTTTTGAAGTCACAACATCTATATCTACTTGGAAATCAAATTTCATTTAAATCGGACAATGTAGAATTATCCAGCCTTTTTTGGCGGCCATTTTAAAAATGGCGGTCAACGAACAATTTTTAACATCAGTTTTGAAATTATGACATCAAAACCGATTTGGAAACCAAATGTCATTGAAATCGGGCAATGTTGAATTTTCCCGCCTTTTTGGGCAGCCATTTTGAAAATGGCAGTCAACGAACAATTTTCAACACCAGTTTTGAAGTCGCAACATCAATATCTACTTGGAAATCAAATTTCATTGAAATCGGACAATGTTGAATTTTCCCGCTTTTTTTGGCGGCCATTTTAAAAATGGCGGTCAACGAACAATTTCTAACATCAGTTTTGAAGTTATGACATCAAG